>JAOBRD020710487.1:2733-14454 GCA_027575215.2 Hydrozoanthus sils
TAGTTCCAGAGTGGCCCTAACACTGAGCATGGAAGAAAATGACATCTCTAAGAAAGAGGGGTATTGCTACTATAGACTACGTGTGTGGTGTATTGAGTAGTTCCAGAGTGGCCCTAACACTGAGCATGGAAGAAAATGACATCTCTAAGAAAGAGGGGTATTGCTACTATAGACAACGGGTATGGCGTATTGTGCAGTTCTAGAAAACGTCCACCATGGAATGAAATGGAAGTTTCTTGGGTCAGAGGAAGAATTTCACCGAGGTTTTAAAAAATAAGAATAACGGTATTCTTAACTAGGGATGGAGGTGTTGATATATTATCAGTTATAAAAATACCTCTTTTCGTGCCGATGAAGACAATAAGTTTAGCAATTGTTTATAGACACCTAACTCCACCAGTTTTATACAATTTTCATCTGTAAAAAAAGTTTGGAGCAATCAAACAAAATCAAGATTTATTTACATTACCTACAGTAAAATCGTGTTCACCAGACAACCATTGGACTACATGCTTGGGTAATTAGCTTATGTTCATCTCTGCAAAATTCGCTGACCTGTAAGCAGTTGTCCAGCTGCCCCCAAGCAATGTCAGCAACAGCTAGCTTACTAAGTCAACCCAAAAATAAACCATAATAAAATAAAAAGAAAAATGAACAGAGCCTTGAATAGAAGAGCGACGTGGCCCAGCTTTGTTATTTTCTTTCTCATTCTTAATATCCCAAGTTAATTAAACTATGGGACGGACCAGTTGATCTCGTTGGGGACGGGGGGGGGGGGTGGAAGAATGATTTCGCTGCAATTTTTTTTTCAGTCAAGCTCCGGAAAAAATCAATTTTTTGCCCTATTGCATACATTCTCTTAATAGGATTTCGGAATGAATTTTTTTTTCTGTCTGGGGGTGGCCCAGCAATTTCTTTTTTACAAATTTTTCCACTCCCCCCCCACCTCCCACGAGATCAACTGGTCCGTCTCTTAGCTACCCAGATTGTTGCTTTTAAATTAAGCACGTTTTCTTTTACATAAAAAAAAATGAAAGGGCGTTCTATTTAAAACTCAAAGATAATATAAGAAGTATCCCAATAGAAATCTTATCGCACAAAAAAGTGAATAAAAGCAGCAAAGGAACGCAGCTTTGAAGTACTTAATGGAGATTTCCAACCTGTTCTAGCGAAGTTCCCCACTGCAAGAGCACCTGAGATTTCTAAATATGATACACCAGATGAAATCCACGATAGACACTCTTTTAAAACGGTACCACTTCCATCTTTAAAAAACGTCTTCATACATTCATCTGCAACAAAAAAGAATATTTATAGAGCGTAAAGCAAATACCAAGTCAATGTTTTTTGAGCTTAGAAAGTTCATTTCTCATCCATATCGTAGTTCTAACCTTTCTAAGTCTCAAAATACACTGAGTTTATGTTTGAAAGCCCTGAAAAGGGTTTACAGAGGCTAGATACACATTCAAATAAAGAAGAAAATAACGAGCCCTTTGGCGACCAACGTAAAACCAAAAAAACACATCGCTAATTTGCTATGTTGACAGCATGGTGAATACCCGATGGTGTAGTGTTTATCACGCCTGACAAGAGTACAGGAGATTTGGGTTCGAGAAATTTGTTTTACTACAAGAACAAAACCTAAAGCTTTGCACAATTTTTTGCATTGGAAACGAGCGTGGAAAACAAAAGTACCCGGCGACATTAGAACTAGGTGGTTTAATCAACGACTATGTGCCTTTCGTGGAAATAGATGTCAAAAGCCTAAATTCCTGGAAGACTGAATTTGTTCAAAAAGTGGCAAAGCTACTTTAGGAGAAATATCACTCAAAGAAGCTGTCGCTGTGTTGATTTATAAATATGTAGATTAAGAAACAATTTACACATGTATGTGTTTGAAACCCATTGAAATACCTGTGTTTTGGTGTTTCCATCAACCTGACAACAATGGCGATTTTTGATTGGCTAATTAAGTTATTAGTTATCAATGAGCTTGAAATTGTACTGAACTGGGGCCGAAGAGACTAATAGGCTACTCTGACATTTAATTCCACAAATAGAGCTATGCCAGCTATATCACGACTGCTTAAGAACACAAGTTAGTGATATAAAGAACATTTATTCAAGAACACATTTTACGTTACACTAGCTCTATTTGTTTGAAATCTATTTTTGCGTGAACGGGATAGACATTCGGAATATTCTTGGAACGTGAAATTACCAAATATGTAATTTCACGTGGTTCGTGAATTACAAGTGGTATAAGGTACCCTCTTATAACAAAGGAGTATATCTGAAAATTTCCGACCTTAAACAGAACCTCTACATCTGCTCCTACTAGCCAGAGCATTTCCAGGCTTTGTACACAAGAAAAACAAAAATATTGTCATAATTAATTCCTTCCAAAGCGTTGGACAAATGTTAACGATTTGCATAGCATGTGGAAGGCTGAATTTTTTTTTTGGGAAAGTAGAGGTCTACTAAAATGCATTTGCACAACTCTTTACACTGAGCTAGCTTACACTGACTCTTTATACCCTCTACTCTATCCTAATGTTCGAAAACTTTCACTAAGGGTTAAAACAGATTCCAGATAACACAGACATTTCCAAGAGATACACACCTTCTATCAACAGTAATACAATCAAATCCGCTGCAACAGACATTCGATATACTAACTCTTCATCTGCCTGATGTTTGCATTTTGAAACAATATCAGCCAGTAGTTCACCGCCACTTGAGTTGACAAATTCTCTCTTTATGTAATCTGAGGACAAATGAGTATTAGTGACATCGTAATTCTAGGAACTACCAATGGCACAATAAACTAACTTCACAGATTAAGAAACCGACGTTCTAGTTTATTATACTAACCATCTTGTAAAGCCGTATTCAAAGCTTCAAGAACCGTGTCTGTTAAATCGTCATCAACACTTTCTAACAGCACTTTTGCAAGGACTTCACCGCCATGACTTTCCCTGAAACTGTCTCGTCCACTATCTTTGGAGGAAAACGTGACACAAACAAAGGGTTAAAAGGCAAAAAAATTATATTGGAACATTTCTGGCACTTGGCACGTATACTTTTTCTCTTTCCTCTCTTGTCAGTACATAGGTTTTACAGGTATTCAAAGGTAAAATTTATGCGGAGAATCTCCAGTTTTAAATGCGGTATATTAACAACTGTGCTACATCAAGTGGGTTTCAACCCACAACAACTCCACGCTGTTTGTAATCTCGATGGGTCTCAGCTGGACAAAAAATCATTTTAAAGCAACTCGTAATGTAAACTTAATTCCCCATTACTAAATTATATTAAGACTCAGATAAAATTATATCCAGCATTTCTTGAGCCAAGTTACCAATTCGGCCAGCGTTTATCTCCGATTCCAGCAGTGTTAAAGGAGTGTTCACACTGGAGATGCAAGTGCAGATGCAGGCGAAAATGAATTTTTTTCTTCCTCACACCTTGCACTTGCTCTTGCTTCACAAATTTCCAAGTGTGAAAGAAAGTGCACATGCATTATCATCTCTAGTGTGAACATTTTTTAAGGAGATAAGAGTCTTCGACTCCCCCTAGACAGAACACTAATCCATAACAGGTTAGCTACCAGCTGGAACTGATTTATAGAGCTGAGTAGACTGGAATATATCACTTAAAATGTCTTGCTCAAGGATATAATGTAGTGGTCTGACCAGGGCTCGAAACCGCAACCACAGAATCACGAGTAAAGCAGACTAACTCCTCTGCCATCCTACCACCGACTCTGCTGGTTATTGAGCTAAAAATGTATTGTGTTAAATATCAAACAAAATAAGTTAATTTACTCATAAGACATCTGTTCAGTATTGAACATAAATACATGTTAGTCTTGAGTGGCAAATGAAACCATTTAATGCAACTCCAATAAATACAGACTTTACCTGAAAGGGTGAGTGACTGAACTGCGGCCAGAGCCATTTTACATAACTCTGGGTTGGACCTGATGCTAAGCTGGGCATAATTGAGCAGTAGTGGAACAGCTTTCAGAGACACAGCAACTGAAGCAACAGTCTCTGAAAATTGGGAACAATGACTTAATTATTTTCCTCACGAAATGTTTCTGAAACTCTGAAGAGTTTTAAAGACTTTGCCGTATTCTACGGTATTTAAATCGAGACTGAAGACTAAGAAAACGGCCCTCAAAATCAGCTTTGACTTATGCACCAGTAAAAGTTTCAAATTGTTTAGAGATTTTGCTGAAAAAAAGTACAATTAACAACACGATTACTTTTCAGTTTAAACAAATACTAAGGCAACGTAGGTTCAGAAAATGACAGTAAAATTCAGTTCTAAGTGTGGAAAATAATTTAAAACTATCTTGGACAGAATTTTGTTGAACAGCTTTTAAAATATTTTTCTTGACAAAATGATCTTCAAACCAAGGTTAAATTTGCAGTCAATCCCACATGGGCAGACTTCCCAACTCAGCATTTTTACCATGCAGCATTGGCAGATTTCCCGCATGGAAAATCAACAACAAAAAACAAAAACAGATAAAGAGTTTTGAGAGCTCATAAAAGTGAAGAGAAAAAAACAACATTCAGAGGTTCCAACCTTCGAACTTCAAAATGCGGGAGATTCTTTGGGGCTATTGTGTCTACTGTTTAAGGACTCACATTTCCTTGCATCATAACTCCTATGTGGCTTAACTATACAATCGACTATACAGAAAATATTCAATAGCAAAAAAAATCAGAACACTGCTCATGTTTGTTTATGTTGCATTGTCCTTCATGAGTCAGGAACAAAAGAACAGCATATTGTTGTAAATACTTTTTAACTATTAAAATTTCTTTATTAGCGTGGGAGATTTCAGTAAAATTGCAGGAGAGTGGGAAATCAAGAGAAAATGCTTAAGTCTCCTGCAAAATAGGGGAGAGTTGGCATCTCTTTTCTTTCTTTCACGCTCTTCTGGATAGTCTGGGTAAGCAGGAAATCGACATAAAGTTTTCCCCTTCTCCCTTTTCTTGGGTTCTAACCTGTAGTTCTACTCATAACCTTGTTAATTTTGATTAGACAAATTTGGTATCCCGAGACATGTACTTATACTTACAACCATCTTACAATTCGAAACAAAAAAAAAAGATTGAAAAGTTCTAAGATGTACTGTTCACAATCTCAACACTTGTGTCATGTGCACCTATCTATTCAAACAAAATAAAACATGCCAACTTCCTAGAATCAGCTTAGCAGTTTTTACTTTATACAGTATGTACTATAAAACAATGTCAATTAATGCCCCCCCCGACTGAAATACTTCGAACAATCACCTTCCTTGAATAATACCCACTACCTCTTGCCATTTTCACTTTCTCTAATCCCCTCCCTCATACTGTAAGATAAAAATTGCCATCTTGGGTAGCCAAAAAGCTTTCATTATTGTTCACATGAATGGTAAAAAAAGGATAAGCTTCCAGCAATCTCCATTTAGGTAAATCTGGACAATTAAGCTGAAATGGAGCCTGATCTGGTAAAAGTAGTCAGTGAACTCCTTCGAGAAATATTTGGTAAATTTAAGTAATCGCTGCCCCTCAAATAATTGGTCCCTTTAGTGTGAAAATTAAAATAATCACCATCAGCTATTTTTGAAGAAACACAGTATAATTATATTCAATAACTTACCATTATTTTATATAACTATATTATTTTATCAAAATTAAGTTACTGACAACACTGGTCAGGAAACCTTGTCAGTCAGTATTTCATAACAAGCATTAATTTATAACATATTATTTACATTATCTACACTTCCTATTAATATGCCTCTTTGAAAAAGTAGTACACTGTTTATTGGTTAGTTTCAAATGTCATGTATGTGTATATATTACAAAAATGGTAGAATTGTTTTACCGCAATCAGTTGCAGCATTTAGCATAGCTCCACAAGCCGTCATTTCTAACTTATTGTCAGTTTTAGGATCAAATTCTTTCTGTACACTTTCCAATATGAGGACAATTTTATCAATTCCTTTGGCTTCTAAAACAACCTTTCTTGCTGCATCTGCAGAACAAGACAAGAAGAATATAAAATTAATGTATTCACTTACTTTTTAAGTTAACAGAACTTTTTCCTTTTACTATAAAGTTCTGAATGTTCAAACTTTAAAACTAAGGGTTAAATATTTTTTAATCACCTAGCTCAATAAATCCATTGTGTGTCAAAGTGATGTCATAAATATGCTAACTGTATGGGGTACGGTCAAACTATAGTCAACCAACAACAACAGAACTTTATAAAAATTATATTTCATTTTTTATTTGCAACTAAGAAATTTGGTGCCTGGATGGTCTATAAGTTTTTATTGTAAAACTTCTGAAAGTTGGTAAAAATGCCCAGAAAGGAATACCAGCATTCTTTTGGTTGAGCTCATATGTTTGCCTTTTGTTAATAACAATAACATTTTTTACTGCAATTTTGTTGAGATAACCTTCTGATCAGATCTTAGAAAAACTGTGTAACTTAGGAGTAGCTGGGTATGTGGCAACTAATGTATCATCAGCTGCCACTGCTATAAATACAAAGTCAAAGGTCAAATCTGCACATGGTGACTTGTAATTTCCTACAGCTGTAATTGCGTTGCCATTTCTAGATGGTATTTTTTCAGAAATGCCATTTATTTTCTAGAAATTGAATGACTGAGGCTAAAAATGACAAGACAGATTTGACTTAATTGTCAATGTGCAAGCAGTAACAAACAAAATTAAGTTTGAGCTACTAAATAATTTCTCGACTTACAAGTTTCTTAAGCAATATTTTTTTCCTGTTGTCAACACTTGAAATTCTGTCAACTAATCTATCAATCCTTAAATGTTCCAATTTAATATATGCCCTGTAACTGATACAAGAATGAATCAGCTGTAATGAACAACACCTGCTGATAGAATGCTAGATGGCATTCTGTTATCAAAAGGCCAGATTCGGTACACATAAATTTTTTAAAATGTTTCATATAAATAGCTCAGTACAAAAAAAATAATATGAAGACACCAAAATAATTTATGAATTCAATGACTAGGAATTATCTCTTTTCTTAACTTAACTTTACCTATAGGTAAGCTTTCTAGTTTCAGCTTCCTCATCATGGTTAAGTTGCTATCAATCAAGGTGTATCAGCCCTCTCAATGTTTTTTGTGTTATATAGAGTTACAGTTAACAAAACACACTGTTACCATTTTCATAAGTCAAATTGCCCACAGCTCTCAATGCCTGTAACATGACTTTTGCATCACCACTATTGAGAAATGGCACTGCAGCTGAAACAAGACCAGCATCAACACAGCTTTTTCTCAAGGACTCTAGAAGAGAGGGAAACAATTGTTCAATTATTTATAATAGATAAAAAAATAACCTGAACTATTATGATCCCAAAAAATAAAGACTACCCTTAAGAATACCAATCAAAACTTGATGTTTTTAACTGGATATTAATTAACATATGCACTAAAAAAAGGTGTGCATAATGGACATTTGCAATAAGACTTTTTTCTTTTAACTTCTTATTCAGTAAGCATGTTTGGTAAAACAAGGAACTTCAAGCAGTCTAAACATTTTTTAACCCACGAAAAAAAAAGTTATACTAATATAAAAAGCAACCTAAATCAATAAGTTAACCTCTTAAAATGTAAATACCAGTAACCAACATTTGGAGAATTTATAGCACCAGCTACCCTGCCTAGTAAGTTTCAGAATATACAATGTACTTGTACAAACAAACCAAATTAAAGGTTTTTTTTATGTTAATAATTTTATTAAGCACTCTTTCTTCCTTTTTTTCACCAGTTAACCCTTTATCAAATAGTCCCATTTGTATTGATTTCATTTTGTAACTACTCTGAAGTCCCTAAAATGATAGTACAGGGCAGAACAGTACTGGTATAGGGTGGAAAAATCTTTCAAAACATTAATAATATAGTCTGAATGGAATATTGTATAATAGTAGTACTTATAGGGTGGAAAGATCTCAAATACAAGTTTGTAAAATAACCAGTGTAAATATTAATAAGAAAAGTATGAAATAACTTTTTTTCACAGAGATGGGTGCTGCTTCTTGTCAAAAATGAGGATTTATGAGTGTAAACACTGAGCATTGTGTCCCAGATGGAAAATATTGATAGTCTGAATACCTGCAGTGAAGATGCTTGGCTTCCAAAACCCAGAAATTAATAATAGTACAGTCCCAAATAAGGTCATATAAAGTGGAAATTTAGTTAAAAATAAATAATAGTTCATATATACTATTGTTAAGGACTTCTTGAAAGTAGATTTTCCCAATTAGTGCCAATACTTTTCATGGAACAAGTTTGGGAGAATTTACTATTTTGTTAATAAGTTTGCTTTGGTTGACCAACTCTCACTTTCTCATTACCAAATGGTTTGTTTTGTATGTGTTATGTAAGAAGAGGCTAGATGCTGATAACTGACATTACGACCGAAAAGATTAATTTTTTTTCAGCCCCCTACTCAAATCCTTCCCCATTTCAGTTGTTTCTGTTTATTCTTTTGAGTTAATAAATTCAACATTGAACATAATGAAAAGCACTTCAAACAATGCACAATTTGTAACTTTGAAAGATGCCTCACTATATTGAATGTGGAAAGAACATGGCTTCGTCAACCTATATAGTGCTCATCATTACAAACACTGCAGTACTTAATTCATCATTCTATTTTCATACTAGTAACACAGTTACCTTTCTTTGTAGCATCTGCTATTAGTTCCAGTATCACTGCTTTGTTCTCACATTTTGGATTTTTCAACATAGAGGAAAGTGAAGCAGTTATTCTTTCTGATGACTCTGTATCGAAGATCTCATCTAAAACGCAAGTAAGATACTTATAAGAACACATGCAGACATATCTTTATCTAAACTTGAACAGTCAAATTTTTTCATCTGAGGAGTATAATTAGTAGGAGTATTTATATATGCATGATAACTTCTAGTTATTGAGGGGCGTGCATGCATCCATAGAGAACAACTGCTTTTAAATTTGTAAAGGAACACTTGTACCTTCATTTGGTGGTTTACCTATAAAAACTAGATTTGTGATGCATGTGTAACATAATTGAGCCGAATATTTATTTCTGTTACATTTGTGAAAAATTATCACACTCTTTATCTCATAAATGGCTTTATTTTTTTTCATAGCTCAAATTCATGACTTAAAAAGTTATTCTACATGACAATATATGAAACCACAGAGTATCCGAGTTCTCTTTTCACTTTATTTTGAAGTACCTTTCCTATAAAGCATATCCATTTGTGTTGTTTTCTTGAGGATTTATTTTTATGGAAAACTTGACCAATTTTTTTCTCATGAAATTATAGGCCTATCAAATACCTTAAAGTCTGGAATTTGGTGGTGTTTAGCAAGAACTTCTTTAATAAATATGTGATTTTGAAAAAAAGATGATCATAAAACTTTAAAGCTTCACTTTTTTAGGAGATGATTTAGGCTAGTCTTTGCATTGAACTTTATACAACTGGACTGAAACATGTGGGCCACAAAAGCTAGAATTATTTTTTACAACAATTAAGTCATTCATTTTGCAAATCTTAAAAAATGAAAATTTTATTACACAGAATAAAAGCCAACAAATTCAAAGGTGAAAAGCATTAATAACAATAATTAACTTATCAAATGATGTATAATGGTTGTAGTTATATCAAAACCTTCAAAGCTTCATTTTTATTAATTGGGTGATCTACAGTGATTGTAGAGGTATCACACTATGCAATACCATGTGGTGCATAGTAATAACCGAAGCTAGGTGACCTATTGTCTTTGTTATTATAAAACGTGCCAAAAAACCTTACAATCTAGGTATGATGTGTTATGATATAAGAAGGGCATGGCTGTCAGTTAAAAAATGTTCTGGATCAAGTGTTCTTTCTTTCTGAGACATGGACTTGCTAGTAAAAACATATTAATTTTTTTGTACATAAAATCAAAAGCAGTACATCAATTATCTTTTAATTAATTCTTATCTTAAACGGGCACTCCTCTGTCGCATTATGCTCTAATCAATCAAAATGAAAAAGATAAAGAAAGCATTCATTATCCTCAAGGCAAGTTTTAAATTTTTGAGCAAGTATTTATTCTTGCATTGCTGTGTAGTACTTACAGATCTCAAAACGATATAGTTGTTTTACAGAATATGTAGAACAAATTCTGTTTGGATAGCTTTTAAAAACATGTTGGTTTCTACGTATAATGAACGCATGAGCAGGTTTCAGAATCATCAAGACAGGTAATTACTTTCCCTGCGGGAAGTTGACGACATTATGTTGTATCTGATCGAACAATCTCTCCCAAATGAACACCGACGTGACCAACAATTTTGTTAAGCATTTCCGTACAAGCAATAAACAAAATCATCGAGCTAGTTTTAAATCAATGAGTTCTTTACAGGCTAAAAACGGGCGAGTAAACAATAACTTGAAGAATATAACCCCGAAAGCAAATAATTACTTAACAACAATGTGCAAGTCAACACTTTACCTTCAACTTCATAGAAACTTTCTGTTATACTCTCAGCAGTTCGGCTGTCAACGGTTCCGCGCTCTTCCACGTCAAGTTTCAGCTTTTCTAAAGCACTGCATATTTTGCTTACCTCCATTGTTTTGAACTACTTTTCTTTTAAAATACTAGTTTTTACTGTACCGCTGTCTAAGAACACATAAATTCACATAATTCAGTCTCGAAGTTTCCATTTTCCTCTCACGCCGAAACTATTTATAAATAGTTGTGAGCCCGCGAACAAGCAAAATAAACAATAAGTCCCAGGCTTCATGCACAGAAAGAGCTCGTCCAAGGACGCTGGGAAATAATGTTTTTGCAATTTTTTCTTTAAACAACCACAAAAGATATCTGTTGTTTTCATCTCATCCCAATGGTTTTCTAGCACGCTGCAAAACTCACCGCCAAAGCGGTAATCTGTTTGCGAGGAACATTTGCGCGTTAGGAACAGTTTAGCTTCTCTAAAATGCATATTTGGCCCATTTTCAGACAAAATCAGCCAAAAAATCAGTCGAATACAGTCTGTCAGCCCAACAGTGTAATTCACTCTGCAAGATTTTTATTCTTCATTTCTTATTTATATGAATTCCTTACAGAAATCCCCCCCCCCACCTCATCACTTTTCTAAAGGTTCGCCCCTAAAAATATCATCTTGTCCTGGTAACCACTGTCACAAACGTCAAAAATGCAGCTTAGGAAACAAAATTTTTTGTATTTAAATTGATAGAATACGTACAAACACAACACACAGAAATTTAACCTAGACCAAGAACAAAAATGCAAGTTTTCTGCAGCCCCTCCCCTTCTGGACGGGGGCGGCGGGGGTTGTGCCTCCCTCCCCTTAGTTTCTGATACGACCCACCTTGGATAAAAACCTTTACCACAGTTTTGTACCTCTTACTCTTAAAGGCAGGTTATTTGAAGATTGCCATTCAAAGGGTTGAATGCAAGATCGTTAAAAGAAAAAGTTTACTAATTTTTAAAAATTTACTAATCTAAAATTAGGGCTTATAATAACATCATCCCTAATCATAAAAAAACAGATATAAATACTAACTACAAACTACTACAAATTGCTAAAAATTTTACTTGTTATTATCAAGAAGCATTCCAAGATACTTTAAAATAATCTTTACATTTAAGGCTTGATTGGCTTTGTTT
>JAOBRD020710596.1:0-11873 GCA_027575215.2 Hydrozoanthus sils
ACCTTTTAGTGTATCTAGTATGCCTGGTATCTAGCGTACTTAATGTGTGGTACCTTTTAGTGTATCTAGTATGTCTGATATCTAGCGTACCTGCTGTCTAGTGTGTCTGGTAACTTGTAGTGTATCTAGTATGTCTGGTATCTGGCGTACCTGATATCTAGCGTGTCTGGTAACTTGTAGTGTATCTAGTATGCCTGATATCTAGCTTACCTGCTGTCTAGTGTGTCTGGTAACTTGTAATGTATCTAGTATGTCTGGTATCTGGCGTACCTGATATCTAGCGTGTCTGGTAACTTGTAATGTATCTAGTATGCCTGATATCTAGCGTACCTGCTGTCTAGTGTGTCTGGTAACTTGTAATGTATCTAGTATGCCTGGTATCTAGCGTACCTTCTGTCTAGTGTGTCTGGTAACTAGTAGCGTATCTAGCATGCCTGGTATCTAGCGTACCTGCTGTCTAGTGTGTCTGGTATCTACTGTAGTCACTTGGTAACCTGCCTCGTGCTTAGTGTCTGCTTTACAGACTTCCCCAATAATGAACTTTTATTAAGAAAATCGGAAATGTTTCTGGTTTTTTATTAAATATTTACTCACAGCATCTGTGGTGTCCATTCCATCTGGTGGACGCTGGATATCAACAACACCATCACAATGTTTGAAAGCGAGTGTTCCTAGCAGGTCAAAGAATCCAAGTTTTTTCCCCTTAAGTCCATGTCTCTGTAATAAAATGCGCTATGTTTGAGAAATCGGTATACAATTTTTATGGACACCTTGAATTATGGATACATTTTGATAGAGGATGCTTATTGGGTAAATTATGGATAAATTAAGTCACCTTTAGCCAGTCTCGTGAGCTCATGTAAAGCTCACTTTTACTTCTCGGTGTTCCATGTTTGGCAGTTGAAGGTCTGGTGTCTGACAAAGAAGGACCTGTTGAAACTGTGAGTAGCAAAACAAGGTTTTAAGTCAGATGGACCAAAGCAAAGTATCTTGTTAAAGTGCCCATAACCTTTCGTTTTCTGTTTTCTTATCTAAAAGTACGTATCTTAAAAAGAACATTTGGAAAAAAGTTTTTGATTTGAAACAAAACGTGAATATTTTATCCGTTTTTAAAAACAATGAAAATCGCTGCCATTTCGGTACACCAAATGCCGAGTCAAGATCACGTAGATTAAGAATTTGACGTCAATATGATTTAGATTAAGGAACACTGCTCCTCGTACAGCAACAACAGTGGGGTGTAAAAGTGCCAGAAAGATTTATAACAGCTTGATTTTTGCTATCTGTTTCTTTATAACTTTCCTCCTTTGACAGAATTAGTTTTATTTTGATGCGACGGTGATGCAAATTCCTTAAATACGTCACATTGAGCCTGTCATCCTTATGACCAGCGACAAGGGTTGATCAAAGAATTGCAGAGTTAAAAGTTTCGTAAAATAAATCGTTATTTTTTCAAATCAAAAATTTTTTTCGGAAATGTTTACTTTAAGAAAAGTACTTTTAGATAAGAAAACAAAAAACGAAAAGTTATGGGTACTTTAAATCAACTCATAATAAAACTGAGCATCCTCGTGTTTATTGAAAACTGAAAAGGAATGGAACCTAAACAGACGAAACACGTACAATCGTTAATTACATATTCTTGTATCCATCATTACTAATATAAAGACTCCTTACTTGGTGTTGTCTTGGAATCGTTAACCTCGTATTGGAGAGCCTGGATCTCTGCCAAAGTATTCCTCGCTTCGTCAAGCTCCTCCCATAGTGTGATCACATCTTCACGGACGCCTACTCCGAGTTTCAAGGAAGGCATGCCATCGCCTCTTCCTCGCCCGACTGGTTTGGGTATAAAGTTTTCATCCTCAACAGTACGATTAAAACTATCGAATGCATCCTCATATTCATCGGAAACTGAAAAAGCATGGAACCTAAAAGGACAAAACACACCCTAAACATCCTCGCTAAGAAAAGCAATCGAGTAAGTGGATCACAATTATTTTATCGTCATGGTCGAGATAGTGTTGTCCACTTGTTCTCCGATTTCTCATAAAACTTTCTTCTTTCCTTCTTTAAAAACATTAAGCAAAAAGCTAATTGTTTCAGAAAATATTAGTTTCACGCTTTTTTATAAGACCAAACTTTACAAGAACATCCAGACTGAGATTAGCCCAAAAATTAAGAACAAGATAAAAACAATCGCCAGACTGAAAATTTGATCAGACAAATTAAGAATTTTATTTAACCCTTGGGGAAAGATCGTGATGATTATACATAATCTAAGTTCATAATAACATTATTTTACAACCGCTTTTTTCATATTTTTACACTTGTCACGTTCGCGGAATTAAGCTTTAATGACAGCATACTGCTGGATGAAGGTATACACTAACAAAACGTGTTTCTTAGGGCTTTTTTTTTTTTTTGTTCCGGGCAACTAATTCACTGTTTAGATATATCAAAAATTAGAACAACTTGAGGCTGAAATCGCCAAAAAGCTAAGAACAGCCCAGCCTCAGCCGAAAGTTACTGGTTCTTACTAAGAAAAGCGTGTAGAGCAGTTTGGTTCGAAGTAAAAGTTTCCTTTTACAGTACCTTTATGACAAACAATTAAAGCAAATGAATCTGCATTAAATTGTCAAGTCAAACTTAATAATCGTTTGCCCTTAATAATAAGAGAACTTTTTCCTTGTTTACCTTAGTGAGTAAGTGACCATTGCATAATTCCAAATAAAAAATTAATCGTAATTCTGGTTGCGATGTCACTCACCTGCCTCCTGCTAAACGACAAACATCTTTCAGAAATTTAATTGTTGATGGCTTTGTGCAGTTGAGCGAAACAATGTGAACTGGAACGCGACTTCCTCGAACCTTTAAAAAACAAAACAGAAACCAAACCTTTAAAACCTTTTTTCAAAATCATATATCATTATTTTTGTATTTAGCAGATTGTCCTAAACATGGTTCATTGTACATGGCATATGAACTATTGATAGCTTTAAGGCCGCTACACACAAGCCGATTTTTTATCGCGAAGCTCCCGATTTTTTGACGCCAACAAAAAATCGGCCCGTGTGTGGTAGTTCCCGACAAGTTTCAGACAAGATTTTTTGTCGGAAACAGAGATTGTGCATGTTTGATTTTAAAAGGTCGGCCGATAAAAAATCGGTGGGTGTGTGGCGGTTTCAGAAAAATTGTCGGGAACAGAGCTTGGTTTGACCAATCACGGAGCTGAATACATCACGTGGGAAGATTAAAGATGGCGACAACAGTCATATTAGCATAGGTGAGGAAGTTGCCATGGCAGCCCACGACAAAAAATCAGTGCACGTGTGTGGTAGCTTAGCTTTCATTTCCAGACAAATTATCGGCGTCAAAAAATCGGGAGCTTCGCGACAAAAAATCGTCTCGTGTGTAGTGGCCTTTAGAATAGGTTTTAACGAAATAATTATAAACTAATTTTTCAAGTGCTCACAAAGGATCTAGTTGAATGCTTCTTTGCGTATGTGTGAGTATGTGTGTGTATGAAATAGGTGGGCATCGGGAGAAATCTGACTGAAATAAATTAATTATACTGGTAGTGACTTTAAGTCGGAATTGACTGTGATTTAATCATGCAAACCAGTGAATTAAATGTTCTCCCAAACTTGTTCTATGAAGAGACGTCTAGCTGACTCAAGGTTAAAGGAACATTAATATTTTAACCAATAGGGTTTAAACATTTGTCAATGTCTGGGGCTGAAAGGCTGGTGGGGGTAAATTAACGCTGTTTCTGCACTAGGCTTTTTTGGCGACAGGCGACACGGTCCCGAATTGAGGCGACAGACAATTGTCAAAGCGCCGATAAGCGACAGAAATTATCGGGAAAAGCGCGGCAATTTGTGACAGTGACAACGGGCATCAGAGAACTATGTATCCAAACATCCAGGAGTACATGAAATCAGTTTTTCACGATATTTTTAATCTTAAGAAAACGCCAGTAAGACAGACACACTTGTTCGTCATGTTTACTTGATTATTTTTGACGATTGATAAACCGGAGCTGTAAAGAAATTGGCAAAGCAAATAATGGCTTAAAAATTGAAAATTATGACAGCAACATTTGGTTCTGACGAAAATGCGACAGCGACATATTTTACACTAGAAAAAGATGCGACAAAAAGACCAAAAAATGTGGGCCAAGTGACGTCTGAGAACCACTTTGTAGGTTGCTTTTCGTCATTTGACATTATCCGAATTATTCAACATCACCTTTCTTCTCAACATTTCTTGTACTCCATCTGAACTACATCCCTCGGTAAACAGATAAACTGCCTCAACCTACAATCAAAGTTATTTGGTTATTCAATCAAACACTTTTACTTTCGTACGTCTGGGTAAACTGGTAAAATACACTTTTCAACAACTTTACTGGCCAACTTCTGCAAGCTCAACATTTTTATTATTTCTTTACAGGGATGGCTAAAAAATTTTGTAGGCGACTAAAAAAAGCTAGTTGTCATTGTAGGAAGCTCCAGCTAATTTTTACTCAGTATGCACAATCATTAACAATTATTGTGTGACACGCCAATATTTCGTTGCTGTGCTCTTATTTTTTGTCTTGAATGGTGACCAATAAATTGAAATTAGACAATTTTCAATCAAGAGTTCAATTAAACATTTTATTAGTTTAGTGTTATTTTTAAGTTTGCAATTTGCATCCATTTTGACATTAAGCTAAGATACAATTTATCTGACTTGATAAATTGCTCTGACGAAAGCCTGTGAAGCTATGGCGAATATTTGTCAAAAGTTAAGAGAACCCAGCTCAAATCTGAAACCCTGCAAGCTAAATATTTAAGCTAAACCGTTGGCGGCGCAGTGGCCGAGTGGTTAGCGTGTTCGGCTCCTAATCCTAAGGTCGCAAGTTCGAGCCCCGGTCAGACCACTGTGTTGTGTCCTTGAGCAAGACACTTTACCTGACTTGTTCCAGTCGACTCAGCTGTATAATTCCAGTTCTCCAGTACCAGTTCTGCTGGGAAGCTAACCTGCGATATGACGTCCAGGGGGAGTCAAAAACTCTCATCCGCTTAACACTACGGAAACCGGAGATAAGCGCCGGCCTAATGGGCCAGTAGGCTCGAGAAAGGATTTAGCCTTAGCTAATTCCGTACTGTTACTATCAGCAGATCTATGAGATCAGTGTTTTACTATCCGTGCTAGCTGCTGTCACTGTAAACGACAACTCACATGGTCATCAGCAACGGCTCTCTGAACAGCCTCTACTGTACATGTTGATGAGCGTGGTGACAGCCTGTCAAGACTCCACAGCCAGTGAAGTGCACTCTCCATGCTATCAAGGGTTACATTAACCGCATGCTCTTCCCAGCATTCCATGTTCAAAGCACATCTGAAATAGTTAACAGTTTTGGGGAAAAAAAGAAAATTATGCAAGATACTGATGCTGTTTAGCCAATTCCACAGTGATAACATTAGTTACTTTCCGATGGAAGCTTTACATTTTACCACGATACCTTCTAGACCTAACACCGCTAAACAAGGCTCAAAGTTCTTCTATGACAGCAATTGGTGAAACTCTTTCTTGTACTAGCAACACTTTGATAGCCAAATTTGAAGTTTACAGATTTTCTTTGTGCGTTTTTATGAGCAAGTTTAGGTTTTTCATGTGCTAAGAACTGTGGGTATATGTTGAGGTTGTCATCTTTTTCCATAATGGTCAATAGTGCAACCGCACTTATTATACAGAGGGGCAAGAAAATTGAGATAAAAATTTATTCTTTATTTTTGAAACCTATTTTAATAATTTGTTACAGAAAGCTTCTTGACAAGATTATAAAATTAATCAGATGTCTGTAAAGAAAAATATTAACTATTAAATATCAATTATGAATATTGGGTTTTTGGAACTTCAGTCAATGTACAAACACTATTTAAGTCTGGCTATGGATGGCAAGTGGTAAGTGATCATAAGTGTTTCATTGTAATCTTTTACAAAATCTTGCAAAAAATGCCAAAATAGTGTTTTTTAGTGTATGCATGTTGTAAATTCAGTACTTTCAGCTGTTTTCAAAAAGAGATCTTTATTTTAAGTTTACAAATTTTCTTTGTGCATTTTTGTAAAAAAGTTTAGGTTTTTCATGTGCTAAGAACTGTGGGTATAAATTTAGAGCTCATCATCTTTTTCGTAATGGTTAATAGTGCAACTGCACTTATTATTCAGGGGGACAAAGAAAAAATTGATAAAAATTTATTTTGTATTTTTGAAACCTATTAATAATTTGTTGGAAATTTACATAATGTTTTAAGTTTTACAATGCTTCCACTTTTTTCGTTGTTTGTGACATTGAGAAAAGTCCCTTTTCGAAAATATTTCCAGATAAGAATGTGATCCAACTTTTCACTGGAGCTACAAATGGTTCATTCAACAACTGCATGTGTGGAAAACGTAAAATCTGGATTGAATCCCGCTCGTTTAAACTTGTCGTCGAAACACCAGCAGAATCAATGAATGAGCAATTCTTTTTCAAAAGAACAATTAGTCAATGACATTTCGCTCGATAACATTTACACAAATTCTTGTAGAAATGTTTCGTAAGCATTGCCATGGACATTTTGAAAACTTTCTTGTCGAGCAAGGTCGTTTCCCTGCATCGGCCTCGACTTCATTGAAAAACTTTGTAACTTTTGTATTGTTTAATTGTGAGCCAATTAAAACACCTGTCAACTTGTCTAACTGACTTTTGCTGCATCTTCAGTTAAAAGCCATATAATAAAAATCTTAAATTAGCCTCGTTTGCTCATTCCATACTGAAAGTTATGGACCAGAGTTTTTTTCTTCCTTTATTCATGGCCTGCACGCTTCGCACTTGGGCCATAAATAGGAAGAAAAAAACTTGGGTCCATATATAACTTTCCGTACGGACATTGCACTCAGCTAATAAGATGTATTTACAAACTTTAAGACTATTTGAGTCAGGTGTTTCATTGCAATGTTTAAAAACTCTTGCAAATAGATGCCAAAATAGTGTTTTTTTAATGTATGCATGTTGTAAACTCAGTACTTTGAGCTGTTTTCAAAAAGAGATCTTTATGTATATATTATACAGTTCTCTCTCGTTTTCTTTTGCGACAGCATACATTAGTTCTCACCTTATAAGGTTAATTTTTGATACGAACATGACTTGTTCTTTCAGAACCTGGGTAAGAGCATGTCGATAAGTATCAAACTGTGAGTCTGTTGTCACATCCACATCAAGCACAATGCAGATACAGCGTTCCTCCACTACACCAAATATACGACGACTGCAAAAAAGAACACAAACAAAATGTTTGAAAAAGTTCACAGTTCTTAGTAATAAAGGCTACTACATAGATCAAGTATATTAATTATATATTTATATATTATAATTTATATACCTTTCAGTTGTCAACCATTCAAGTCTCTTCTTGTACAAGCTAATGGCTTGCTTTATTTGATTCTCAAGGGATGCTAACTTTTCTTTGCTAGCAACGAGCTGCAGGAATAGCAAAAGTTATTCAAAACACTGTAACAATTCAAAACACTGTAACAATAAAAGCAACAATAATAAAAACAATAAGTCTTAAATAAATATCAGATACAAATAGTATATATCCTTTTTCCCAATAACTAAGTATCAGGGCTCCTTTAGGTTCAGTAGTAACAATGATACAAAAATATGGAATACCCTTTCACTACACCTAAGGAGGACTCACGATTTAACCAAATTCAAGACTGGCTTAAATAATTATCTAAGATCGTGCTAATTAGCTAAAGTTCATATGTATACATGTAATTATGTTTCTCTCTATCTATTCTGTGATACTATAATTTTTTGTTATAAAACATTAACTACTTTATCTTTGACTACAGTACACCAAGTTCATATAGAAAAGAAAAAAAGATGAAAAACAGCCATTCGAGCCAGATTCGAACCAGCAATGACAACTATGTTAGTTCTACAGTTCTCCATTCTATGAATACGAGAAATAATCTGTAATTAATTTATTTTAAACAGAGCCCCATTCAAACCAGATCTGTGAACTGGGCACTTCTGTATAAATATTGTTGTAAATAAATAAATATCTTGAGTTACAAAAGCTGTATTTGAGTAAAGTTAGAGTAATTATATCCCCACACAATGGTACAATGACATTGTGCTGCTCTGCTCTTACTCCTGCACTGCACATGATCATCTTCAGAGAGGTCCATTGATCATGTTGATTGAAACATGCAGATATTTCCATTTCTTACATTAGCTATGGTCATGTAACATGTCCGATGCCTTGAGTAGTGTGATGATGCCAGAGAGCAATCCACATCTCCGAGAGGAGTTTGGACAAGTGTGGGGGGACTGGGATTGGGATTGCCTGTCTTTGCTTGGGTAATAGTTCATTCTCCTCTGCCACTGCAGATGCCTCAGTATCTCAGTGGTTAGAGTACCTGCCATGTGATCAGGGTGTCGTGGGTTCAATTACCACTCGGGGCAGTTGGGTTTTTTCTTTCTTGGATTCTCTTACACTTGCCTTTGGTTCATTTCAGCATGTAAGAGTTGACCTCTCTGAAGATGATCACTTTGATCCAAACATGCAGATGTTGTCAAAATTTGTATTTTATAGTGTTATATATCACATAATTCTAATAAGTTATTGGTAGTTACATTGAAAACACTCCCATCTCGGTAAGGAACTTGTGTAAACAATCCTTGGCAGTATCGAGCTCGAATAGGCTTCTTTAGCGGTTTCACATAATCTGCAATTGTTGTGATGAGTAACTTTAATTATCATATTCATTTACTTAAAGTGCCTATGTATGAAGTGAAAAATTTTATAACCTTAGTGGATAGACCTTGCCAAATGAGGAATAGCTGTGAAAAAATTTTATCAAAAAGGCTGATTGGTTAGTGAATGGAAAATTTTCTGATGCCTGAAGAAATTTAAACAGGTCTTATGCATGTTTACGTCAAACTAGTCAATTTCACCCCCAAGCCTCGTATTCAAGAAATAGGTGTTCACGAGCATTTTGCACATGCAAACCATGTTCACGAAGGAATTCTTTTCATTTGTGGACACTTTGGCATTTGATTTATGAGAATATTCACACTTTCATGATTCGAAAATGAGGCTTAGGGGTGTTTGACGTAAACATGCATAAGGCCTGTTAAAACTGTGATTGGTTTAGGCCAGGAGATTTTTTCTCAGTGGGAAAATTTTTTCCCTTCGTATTGAGATAAGCCGCTTACCATAATTATTGTTGCAACCTATGATGCAAATGTAATTTCTTGATATTTTAAAACTCACCATCAGAGTGTCTAAAACCTATAGAAGGTAGAATTTGGGACATATCCAACTTTCGTCGCTTTAACCCATGAACCTATAGTAAATCACATTCAAAATACCATTATATAATGATTATAAAATCATTAATGAATTATTAACTTATTAAATGGACACTGCATGATCTTTAGACAGCATGGTAAAATGTGCCTACACCATGCAAGTCTAGCTATTATACAAGTACATTCATTTGAAAGCTAATAGTATTTTCATAAAAGTTGATTTTATTTACCAAAATATTTCTAGTTTAATTAACAAACAATTTTATGGTTTTGAAAGGATTATATATACAAGTATGAAGGGCTGAAAGTAAAAAGATCAAGCAATGATTCAAAATTTTGAATACTAATAGAGATTTTTGTGCTTAAATATTATTTGGAGCATTGTTGATAAAGGCCATTAAAAATTTGTGCTTTGATTCAAAATTATTATCATAGAGAAGACATTGGGTAATGGTGGACTTAAAAAATACTATTAACCATATAGCTACTTATCTTATATTATGGTGCAAAACAATAAGTTAAAGCACTTTATCTACATTTAACACTATAATTTTAGACGACAGACAAGTGACAGATAATATAATTCATTTTGCTATGATCTATTTTTGTTTATTAACTACATACTTATTAGATGGCAATGTAACTTGCCATTTGTTTTCACTTTAAAAACCTGTTTTCAGAAGTTTGTTTACAAGTTTAGGAAGGAACAAACTTTTTTCCTACTAATAAAAACAGGGAATCTATCACCTTCCTGACCAGTATCTGTTTATATGAGCACATGATTTTTATAAATGCTATTCAAAGTTTTGTGTCATACATGTATACTGTACATAGTATCGTCAAAAGAATTATGGGTTAAAGAAATAATCAGAGCATGTAAAAAGTGTAATTTGCTGATTAACTAATTAGGATTACTCATAACAAAATCAAGCAATAATACACTCATAATAGTTATATCATTAGTAATAATCAAGTAATCAAACAAGTTTTAATAATAAAGATATTGATGAAATACCAGGATTTTTCCTTTTACTAAAAAATCATATACATTGCACACAGTATTTTACATAATATTTTAATCTTTCACTTGTGTGAGGATATTCATTAATAGTGTCACCATGGTTACTAAATTGATTAGCCAATTACATGAGAGCTTCTTATTCACTAAAGTTTTTATACCCATGCGGCCATGTAATATCTTCTATTTACCTTGAGCCACTGAGCCGTCGATAAGAGAAGTCGAACATCTGGCTCCCAATTTGCTATGTTAGGTGAGTTGAGCATATCACTCTTTGATGTTGAAGAACTGTTACTAGTCTTTGTCATATCTTTCTTTGGCATGCGAGAGTCCATGTCTTGAACCTCAATACATCAACTGCTAACAAAACAGAAAAGCTATTCAGACCAGCTACTCTGCAACACAAAACATAGTCTGAAGTTCTGAATAATAGTATAGGGCAGGATAATTTTGCTATTTAAGTCAATAAGACATTTTCACACTCACATGTGCAGTGTGTATATCCCACTGTTTTGGTGGGCCACAGGTCTTATGAAACTTATGGTTTCTGAGATATAAAATTGATTTTGCCTTAGTTTGTACAGTAATTCTTAATGATTTTCATTGTTTATTTCCCATGATTGTTTTGCCTGATTGACAAGATTTGGGACGATTGTAAGACATGTGGCCTGCCAAAACAGTGGAATAGACACACTGCACATGAGTGTGAAAATGGCTTATAGGGTAAAAAATTTTTAAAATTCCATAATAGTGTACAGGAAAAAAGTATAAAACTATAGTATATAGTCTGTACGGAAAAGTCTGAAAAATACTGTCAGCAGGTTTCGCTTGATAACATTTTGCATAAGAGTCAGGCATACCCACATACATCAGATAAGACTCTTCAAACAGATAAAAATTATTTTAAATCATTTAGTTTGTTAATCAGAAATTACTGCTAACAAAGTTGCAGACTGACTCAATAAGAGAGGAAAACATTGAAAATTTTAAAAATAATTGATTGAACTTTCCTGAATTAAGCTACTGTACATGTAGAGTGGATTTCTTCTAGCTCAAAACATTAATTAATCCAATATGAATGATTAATTAGGGACTCAAGAGAATTATTCTTGTTCACAAAAAAATGGTAGCAACGATACTTTACAACACAAAGTTTGACGGACAGAAGCATTCAACTTAGACATCAGCAGTTTGTGATACCTATATCACATTTAGCCAGCTATGTGCAGTTGGTATAGGTGGGTCCCCAAGAAAAAATTACTTTCTGAGTGCATGAGATGCAAGTTTCCTAGGGGGCATACTGGAACACTCTCTTATTCTTTTGCTTTTCTTTTCATAAAGTTTAAACCCTAACTGGCACAAGTTAATTTCTTATCTTGGGGATTTATCAAAAACAATGCTGACCCTCTGGCATGAGAAAATATATTGTTATTTCAACCATAGTTTGTTATTTCAACCATAGTTTGTTATTTCAACCATAGTTTGTTATTTCAACCATAGTT
>JAOBRD020710702.1:0-14448 GCA_027575215.2 Hydrozoanthus sils
TAGATAGATAGATAGATAGATAGATAGATAGATAGATATAAATTCAAGAAAAAAACAAAGAGACTAGTACACTTTCATCCCGAAAGCCTGTTTCGTGATACTTGTCGGGATGAAAGTGTACTAGTCTCTTTGTTTTTTTCTTAAATTCATATATACATCACGCTCTACTTTTATGTATCGAGCACTGTACCACGGGAAAATCGAAACATAGACTTCCTATATAAAGTGATAGATAGATAGATAGATAGATAGATAGATAGATAATATCATAAATAGCAGTCATAACATTTTACCATTTTCATTTCATCCAGGGTGTTTGTACATCCGAAACTGCGACGACTGTCCAAGCTACTTCAAGTGCAGAAGATGTCGTCAAGGATTCGCTTTGCTTGATGGCTCTTTCAGTAGTCAGTGTCCAAGACACTGCCCTACAACTCACCAGAAGGTTTTGAGGGCTGACAACAAGACATTTGAATGCCAAAGAGTTCGAAGTACGTTTTGTTTTACATTAACTCACATCGCTTGTTTTAAACAAAGTTTAACTTAAATGTCTAAGAAAGTAACATTTTTGATACCACATCTTTTTAATTTTTTTGTTTATACTTGCAACTGCATTTGTCTTCAACCTTGCTTTAGCATGGGTTTTGAACATCACTGTTTGCTTATTTGCCACAATCTTTACTTCAGTGTCTAACTCTCATGCTTCAAAGGAGTGGAAGCATCAATCAAGACAGAATTTGTCTTGATTGATACTTCCTGTCCCCTGTTTTCAACCATGACTTCGTTGATGAAAAAGAGAGGAATGGATGGGCGCGGCAGGGATTTGTTTTCATCTTCAGAATTTTTCAACTAGGGGGAGCATGGACAGTAGGACTCACGATTCAGTCTAGCCTGCCTCCTAAGCCTATGTAAAAACGCGTAGATTAGAGAGGAAGATGCCACAACACCGTCCGCAGTGTTCAGTACTTTTATTTATCAGTGTTGGTTCTTCCAAGAATCCTTCGAGATCACGAGAGACTAGACTTACGAATTTACACCCCTGTATCAAATTGAGGCGAAAGATGATCGCACACATCGGAAAATTATCGATCTTTCCCTCGTGAAATCGGGGATCGAATCCTGATTATATTATTTGGAGTCAGAGGTCTGCGGATCAACTGAGTCAAATTCCCGTAAACTCCTATTGCGTAGGGGATTTGCAGCTTTCGGGGCTTACCAATAGGGATTTAAAATAATGTTTTCAACACAGTAGCAATTTATGTTGAATGGTATGTTCATTTGAAAATGTTAATCATATTCACAGTGACATTGTTCCTGTTACCAGGTTACTGTATAAATCTATGACTCGATTTGGTACATTTCTCCATACCGTTTGATACGCCGCTAATTCAAATCAGATTTTTATTTCGGGAGTTTGAAAAATTGATTGTCGGAAGACAGAGAAATTTTGGTGTTTTTAGCTACTAGACTAATTGTGCATTTAAATATTTTCCTTTTATCCAGAGTGTTCGTTCATCCGAAACTGCGACGACTGTCCAAGCTACTTCAAGTGCAGAAGATGTCGTCAAGGATTCGCTTTGCTTGATGGCTCTTTCAGTAGTCAGTGTCCAAGACACTGCCCTACAACTCACCAGAAGGTTTTGAGGGCTGACAACAAGACATTTGAATGCCAAAGAGTTCGAACAAGTACGTTTTATAGTCCATAAACTATTACTTGCTTTAGACAAGGTCAAAATTCAATTCCTCGGAAAGCCTAACATTTTTAGAAACGGAAATTGTTTTAAATGTTTTTCTTAGTATTTGCATTTCATGTTCTACCATGAAGTTTTTATCAATTTTTATCGTTAACTAAACAGTTACTGTTTTTCAGTTAAGGTAAATCGATTTGCATTTGTCTGTCCAAAATGGTCTGTTCAGCCATACAATAGGTGTTGGTAGTCACTCGAGTTCAGCTTAAAACTGAAAACACAGGGGTTATTCAAAAATACCATGCGAAAAATGTCAGCAGCAAGATTTTTGTGTGATTTACTGTGATTTAACTCTTTAATAAATAATGAACTGTAGGTAGTAGTTGAGTATATAGGTTGAATAGAGCACGTGTTAAACCAATCTAGGCTCTGATTCCTATGACCTGCACACTGTAAGTGTAATTTTATCTGTCTAGGATTTTGCCGAATCATCACAGGAAGGTGAAGTAAACGAGGCTGACATTTTAGGAATCCTTTAGACCTCGGAGGAACGTTACTCTGCATTGGTTGGAGAAAAATGTTTCCATTTTTCCCCTGGGTTTTTGTTTTTTCGTATTTCGTAGTGATCACAAGTTGTGTAAATCGTTATGACGTTGTGTTCTATATTCAACGAGTCAAGCCTGCTCCTCCAAAAAACCCAGATGGGTCTTATCAATAATTACAAGTCTTATTTGTCTATTGTGTAGAGGAACCTTTCTCGTAGTTAATCAGAATTGAGACATTTTGTGTTTATGTTTATTGTACATAACAAACTGTTTCCCTCGGATTAAAAACTTTCTCTTTTTTGGTTTTACTCAGTTCAGCCCAACGCTTGTAACCTCAGACCCTGTTCTCACCCACATGCAATCTGCAAAGTGAGGTTTGGTATTGTGAAATGTGAATGTGGAAGGCAATGCAACAAAATGTATGATCCTGTATGTGGATCGGATGGGCGAACGTATGGAAACGAGTGCATGATGAAAATGCTCACCTGTGAGAGAGACGTCGTTGTAACAGTAGATCATCCAGGGGAATGCGGTGAGAGACCCTTTGTTTTCTTTTTGATTCAATCTTTATTCACTTATATTTTTTTTGAGCTTTTCCTTACTATTATCATAGTTAACCCTTCCACCCCTAGGAGTACACAAAGATAATTTATAAATTCTCATAACCTATGCCCATAATTATTCGATAAAAATAAGTTTAGAAATATTTCACAGTCTTAAAAGTTTTTGTTCGATGATCAAATTCTAAATTCTCAGCATTAATCAGTTGGTTTCTATTGTTACTGTAATGAGAATTTTAATGTTGACAGCTGTGGTAGGTGTGAAAGGATTAAAGTTCTATAAAGCTTATTTTTTAAATTCCCAGATGAAAAGTAAAACCCTTTATGAAAAGTAATTTTCGAACATAAAACATTTTCTTGCTGTTCCTGTTACTTGGAGGGTTGAAGCGTGCAATGCTGACGTAGCAGAAGGCTTATGACAAAGCATGAGGCAGAGTCAATCTTTTTTCGTCCCGCAAAATTAGATTCTGGCTACAATTGAAATTGTTTGAAATAAAAAAAAATTCTTATCTTTTTAATAGAAATGAAAATTTTTAAATAAATCACACAAATCACTGCTGCTACGTCCAGGATACCATTCTTTGGCCTGCTCGGTCAAAATTTACATTCCAATCTTTTCTTGATTAAAAAGCATATTAAGACGTGATAATTTTCTTTGGTTATTCGAATTTTGAGTTCATAGATAACTTTTGCAACCTCAAAAGGGAAATATAAAGAATGTACGAAGATGCTTTATTTTGAACTTAACGAACTGTGAACATGCAAATTTTTTTGCTTCAGTTTTAAGTGACAATATTTTGACTGACTATTTGATTTGCATTTCAAAACCTTTTGGTATTTTATGCAAGAAATGCGAGCAATTGCAAAGACATACACTAAAGGTTTCCTAACCAGTCCGGGTATAATATGCTATCATAAAAGAGTTTATAGATACTGCTCATTAGCTAATTTCTAACATAGCTCCTTCAAGATTATATATAGAAACTGCAGTAAACGGACAATAGGGACAGTGGTCCTTATCTGTGTAATTCGTTTTACTTCCACAGGTTCAGACATCACATACCATCTGCAAACTCAACCAGCACAAAGCTGTAATGACGTTTGCCGCTCACACAATCTCCATTGTTCGGCTAAGAACCACGGGTTTACCAACGACAACATACAAGAGCTCTTTGAGGAAGTTGGAGTGTATTGTAATTCTGACGACAAGTCTTCTGCCATTTATCAGTGGAAAGACAACCCCAGTTATATCAAAAGTTCTTCTTATTTGACCGAGAAATGGGCAGGAAGATGCATCGGCTGGAAGAACATTCCATCACAGATTGACTGTGCTGCTGTGCCCCCGAGACCTACTATTCAGCGGTTGTGCCCCTGCAGTGAGTTGATTATCTTTCCTCCCTTATTTCATTTTTTGGCAAATTTACAATGGTGAAAAATTTTAAGAAAAGAAAATTTTGGTTTATTTTCTACAAGAATTCTCTAACTTCATTCTATTTACAAGAAATACAATACCTCAAGTCTTAAAGAGTAAATCATTTACAAAGCCTGTATCTTCTTTCTGTTAATAGACCTTTATCACGCTAGCATGGCATAGAAATATATTCAGTTTATCGGGAAAACGAGTCCTGAGGCAATCTCAGCACATTAATAATAGTAAAGCTACAAAGTCTCATAACGATTGGCCACAATTTGACGGAAATATAAAGGTTTGAAACTGGTTAATTTTCCAATGAAAAGTAAGGTGTTTTTCCGTGTTTTTCCCATACATTTCTCTGTAATAATAAGGGCAGAAAATCAAGTTTCAAAACTTCATATCTGCATTAGTTTTTGGGAAGTGTTAACAAAATTTTGCAATTTTGCTAATACGAGTGCGCTGAATTTGATGCTGGCCACAGTTTCTTGATTTGTTTAATATATTTTTACGTGAAAAGGGTCTATTATACGATTCTATCGAGTTTAATAGTCGTTGATGGGTGTATGCTACTGTTTTGACTGTTTTTTCAGATGTTGAACATTTTTGATAAATGTTACTACTTTCTGTTTTAATCACTAAGAGACAAAAGGGCAGGTGTTAGAGAGGGTGTCACATTTCCTCGCCAAAGTGACCCTTTAAGTTTGACTGAAAACCATCCATGTAGAGCTTTTGGTATCTATCTCTTTCGTTAAGCTTGATCCCAACCTGTAATTAATAGAAGGGGCATTGTAGGATTAATTAAAAACGAATTCATTTCCTTAGATATTTTTCCAATCTTTTTATTGGCAGCTGACAATCCTAGTGTGAATCCAGTGCCGACGGGTAAGCCACCTGCCCCTTCCTCGCCACCTTCTGCTGAACCTGAGCCGTCCACGTACCCCAAGACAACTGATTCTACTGAAGAGCCTCCTACAACCGACTACTCCCCGTGAGTGAGTCGTCATACTATGGCATCGTCAGACAGTTGAAGAGGACGAAACAATTTTTTGAAGGGTTAAAGTACAAATACTAAATACCAGTTTTATACCTTAAAGTCCCTATGACGCATATTTTTGTACTTTTTAGATTAAATCTGAGAAATCAAGAGTCATCTATGAACTCAGAGTTTGAATAACCGAAGAAAATATGCGCGGAATCTAAATATGCTTTTTAATAAGGAAAGATTTGAACATAAATTTTGACCAAGCAGGCCGGGGACTGGTAACCTGTGACGTAGCAGCAGTGAGTTGTTTTGATTTTCTTTAGAAATTTTCATTTCTATTAAAAAGATAAAAAAATTTTTTTATATTTTTATTTCGAACAATTTTAAGGGAGTAATTCATTGATTAAAATTGTAACAAAACGACTATTGCAACCAGAAGCCATATTTTTTGAGATAATAAATTTGTCTTTGCCTCCTGCTACGTCAGCAATGCACGTTTCAGGCCTATAAAATGTAACAGGAAACGCGAGAAACAGTTTTATTTTTTGAAAATTACTTTTAATAAAGGTTCTACTTTTCATCTAAAAATATAAAAAGATAAGCTTTACAGGGACATTAATATTCTAGCTAAAGCTGATTTTTGTTATCCCATTCAGAACTTTTACCCAGAACTGTGCGTCAAGCTAGTAAACAAAGTATTAGAAAGGATACTTGTCGATGTAGCTGTACGAATTTCTGGCGTAATTTCGTTCGTCAAAACATATTGATAACTTTTCCATTTAGACCAGTTTTCAAAAAAAAATGTCAGCGAATTATTGTAGTACCCAATCATAATATAAGCTGTTATATTGTTAAACTAACAACTAGTTTTAATATGGCAAATAAAATTCGTATTTAACCAAACAGAGTGACGTGTTAACAAAAGAATGGACAATTGGATAACACTTGATGAACTGGTTGGTCGAAAGCCTTTATCAGAAGAGATGCTGCGGTTTTTCTTGAGTTCTGTATAGCTTTCCGTCAATCCTATTTCCTTCCCCGGCCTCACCCCGAACCTTCTTTACCCGTATTAGCATACCCTTCCGCTTCCGTTTCTTTTGTTTCCTTTCATTTTACCGTGTGGATTTCAGCACGACAATATAAAAAATTATTTGTTTCAAAAACACTGGCGCAGTTCTGTTTAAAACGAAGGAAACATAATTCACTAGTGTCACCCCTTCGCTTTTAGGTGTTGATGTAGCCGTGCTTGAACTTTGCATATTGATTTATGTTACCTTGTCACAATAGTTATAACATTTGCGACTTCTCAAAAAGAAAATATAATCTATATTTAAGGCGATAACTTTTTGACACTTTTAGAAAATGACGGTATACAACATAACATCTGCAAGTCACATTGAAACTCAGTTTTGAAGAACAAATGACCAAATTCCTTTTTTGGCTCCATATTCAATTACTTAATTTTCATTTTTTCTTTTTTATGCTATATTTGGGGCCATATGCCGGTGGATGGCGAATCAATAATAATATTCTAAAACGATTACCTGCTATCGACATACTTTTTTATTCAGCTGAAATGTTTCAGCACGTAGTTATTGGATACAGGATCAGTTATCCAGAAGTGGCTGGAAAATAAATTAAGCGATCCTATACCAGCTTGCAGGGCGAAAGTGGTTGAACATCATGCCTTTCTTATGATGTTTTAGCTAAATAATAGAAGTTAATATTTCAATCATTTTTAGGTTGAAATACCAAACAAAGAGAGGTCAAAGCTGGTAATAGTGCCGGGAAAACTCATCTGGCTCTGCTTCAGTGTTTGAGAACACCATTAGTCCGAATGCAAATTCCACTTGCTCATTTTCTCTTTCACCGTGATGACGTAAACAATTAACAAAGGATACATAAAAACGCCAATAAGGTATAAAAATGTCAAAATGGTACTAAAATAAAAAGTTGATGTAAAACAAGCGTTTTGGCTCAGAAGTCATCTTCAGGTAAACGAACAGCGGGAAAAAAACACGTTTAGTTTTTCTTGTATATAAACTACATGTTTTTCGCCGCAGGTTATTCAACCTGAAGATGACTAGTCGAAAACGTTTGTTTAATACATCGACCTTTTTACTTTAGTACCATTTTGATATTTTTGATAAAAGGGACATTCAACAAAAACTGTTAGAATCTGTGTCATTGAACACGAAGAACGAAATTATTGAGGTGGATACTTTACCGCCTTTTATTAGTGGAGAACAATATAGCGAAAGCAAACTAGAATCAACTCGAAAAGGTAAGTTTCTTTTGTAGTTTGACTGAAGATTTAGGTTATCCTAAATGTAAATACGTGCAAATGTATAAGAATGAAAAATGTGCTTCTTTTCTACTGTAGCGTATTATTCTTAAGCAGGCACAAGAGCCTACAAAAAGAAAATATCCTTTATTATAGTTCAAACAGATGGGGCCAACGTAGATATACACCCAAGCAAGGCCTGTGTTATACCAAAATAACTCGCAATCTGTTCTAGCAGGCATAAAAGCTGATTTAAACAAAAATGTTGCTGGTTTTCATTCAAACAGTCGATGGGGCTAACGGTGATACACACCCAAGCAAGGCTTGTGTCAACCCAAACAAGTACGACCGTACTATGGGACCAGGAACTGGTACATCACAATATATTTACAGTGTGTAATGGACAGCTAGAATTACTCTTCAAACACAGTTTCCTTTACTTATTTTGTGTCATGAGTAACAACAAAGGCTCTTTAGTTTGAAATCTATACACCCTGTACTTTGGTTATTTCTTCGCGTATACATTTAACTTAACGGCTTTTAATTTACATTTGATTCTCACTTCCATACACTGTACGCTGGTTCTTATTAGGTCGACCGCCCTACATACAACTGCAGTTGCAATGTTTGCTGCATACTGCATGTGTATTCATCGTGTCTGACGAAAATTTTGGTGCTTTATTTATTCGCTAAAGTAGTTCAAGTCTGTGGACTGATCACGACCACATTAGCCATTATTGTTGAAAACAAAGAAATGCATAACCATGTTTTAACTTGATTTCTCTCGATGAATATTAATGAGAAAAGATTAGTGTTGTACGGTACAATCAAGAATTGCTCCTAGAGTCACTCAAGAATCAAAAACAATAGTCTAACTTAGTCAGTCAATAGAGACTTCTGCTTATTACTACTGTGAAACAGTTATGGCGATCTGATGCGGACTGACGGAGCTTTAGTTCTTTTAGTCGGCCTCGGCTATGCATATTAATTTGTTATTATTGTGAATTCCAGTGTGTACGGCGTTTATGTCTAAAATTGCTCGTAAATTCTCTAGAAATCCAGACATCAAAAATCTAACTCCTTCAATCGATGGGGAATATCCCTTAGGGTCGATGTGGGAAGTTTTATCGCGATATGATGCGAACTAACGGAGCTTTAGTTCTTTTAGTCCTCTTTTGCTATGCGTATTAATTTTGAATATGTGTACGGCGCAAATCTAAAATTGCACGTAAATTCTCTAAAAATCCAGAAATCAAAAATCTAACTCCGTCAATTGATGGGGAATATCCCTTAGCAGGGGCGGATACAGGATTTCAAAAAGGGGGGTGAAGTGTGACTATACAATAAACTCGTACAATCGGAATATGGTTTCTAGTGTTAAGTGCTTCTAAACTCAACGCGTTTTGCGCATATTCTTTGCGCATCAACAACAGTATTTCGCGGGCTCTAAAAGCGTTGATTATCTGTAAACTTGTGACTATTTCGCCTGTTTTGTCGACACTCAACTACAAATTTTTGATAAATTGAGTCTTTTTATTATATTTTTATTTTTTGGTAGTGTAAAAAAAAGGGGTGGAAATCCACCCAATCCACCTCCCCCCCCCGTATCCGCCCCTGCTCAGGTTCGTTCTGGGAAGTTTTATTGCGATATGATGCGAACTGGCGGAGCCTTAGGGTTTTTTCAAGAAACGTCGCCCCTAAACGACAACAAGATTAGCAGCGCCTGGGGACCAGTTCCTGGTCCGAAAATAGCAGGCTAGTAGTGCATGTGCCTAGTGGAATTGTTGATGGATCTATATGTGATGCCTTTAATATAATAGAGTGGTTTCGCTTAAACTGTTAAACAATATGTCATAGCCAACATCTAATAATTCATTTAATACAAAAAATTCGTTAGAACAAAACGATGCCGAACCGTGTGCAATATCGTTCGATCTTTTGCAATAATGTGTTGAACTCGTACCCAGGTTCGAGTCTCGCTGGAGTCACTGCCCCATTTTTTTCTCCTTTTGTGGCAATCATTTCTTGTACTTGTTTTTTTTACTCTCTTTTTATTCTATTGAATCTGATTTTGGAGTTTATAATGTGTTTCATTGCCGAGTTCTGAACGGACGAAAAGTCTGAGACTATTTTGTAATATTCCGTATATTAGTATTATGCAATCAGCGTGAGAAGAAACGTGCGTGATGATGGAGATATTGTCCCACACGGCTCAATGAAATACGGACTCTTGTCTATGCTGTTGATCATTGACAAATGATATCAGCGCCTATTTTGAAATGTGAAGATCGTAGTCGGGTGGTTTTCGGTAAGTCGTTGGTGTGCCGATTAATGGTCTCGAATAACTTCCGAATCACCATCAACGCACACACCCAACCACCTGCACGATTGCATTGTGTCATGGTCTCTTCGAGCCACTAGGCACAAAAATCACTTTTTGTGTGTTCGAAGCACCGGCCTGAAGTGTGGATGCTGACTCATAATATCAGAGAAAGAGAACCAGCGGGATTTCTTGGTTTTGCGTGACTTTTAGTAAAACTTTTAGCAACCAACTAAGTAGCTTATCTGCTCTTCTACTCTGGATCTTCGTTATAGTCTTTACTATGTTAAGAACATCACGCAAGTAACTCAAAGCAGAATAATTGGCATTGCTTCTGTCTCTGAAGTCTTTACTGGGTTAAGAAAAATAATATAAACATATCAAAACAGAAAAATTGCTTCTGTCACTATAAAACAATTCGAAGGAAATTGACTCGTCTGTGCATTTGGTTTCAGATTTGCTAATGTTGTAGCGGAATCGTACAGTTCATTTTTTTTAAAGTGAGATACATGCAACTGCCATGTGACAAGTTCCGTTATTCCTTAGTAGCTATTAATGCGGTGGTAATCTTCTTTGTTTGTAAGTCAACAACAAATGTAAAGCTGTATAGGAGTAAAAGTTTTGAAAGAAGATGCCCTCAAATGTTAAAACACAGCGTGTTTAACGATACAATAATACAATAATAAAAGGAACAAAAAAAAATTAATACACAAGTAACCTTTTTGACGCTCTTTCCCTTTGGCGTACAAGAGTCTATGCAGATTGCTAACGTGCATATACCAAAATATGTCTCTTGGATTACTTAAAACGTTGACACTTTACAGCTTGTTATGAAGTTTAACGAATAAAAAAAAAAAAGATTTGCGGCCAACAGTTTTTTTGTTAAGGAAATCTTTATATCAACCAGTCTACTTTAGTACGTTAAGACGAAGCGTCGGTACTAATGATTGTAATATTTGAAGTCATTAAGGCAATAATGTTCATCCTCTTAACCCGGATTGGTTAGGCTTGCCAATGATGGATTAACTCCTTCACCAGACAAATCTCGGTGATGTCCCCCGAAAATATCTTCCTGAGAACCAACAACAGATTGAATAAATTGTGTTAACTGTTTTAATAGGGTTATTTGACAAGACGGATGTCTCTTAATTCCTGAGATTTGCTTTCAATGTTTTATTTAGTTGTTAACAATATGTTAGTTTATAGTATGAATCTAAGAAAGAAAGATTTTATTAGATCCTCGTTTGTCAGCAGGAGATTCATAGCTACATTGATGTTACAACACGATACATTAGTAAGGGCAGGAAATATTTTGTCGTCTTTTTGATAATCTGCTTTAATTGTTGGCCTCAAAGCAGTAGCAATAACTTTTCACCCTTGTTAGTTGCTTCCATATTCTTTTGTTACCACAAACAAAATTATAATTGACTCGGGCGTAAACCGTGTGCGTGTTAATTATTTCAAGCTAAAGATAAAGCATTCGCACTGTTTTGAACTTCGGCAACGACCGAAGCAATTCAGCCGATTAGTAACTAAAAAAAGAAAACACCTTGAGCTATAAAAAAAACCCACTAGAGTTGAAGCGCATGTGCCTTTTAGGTACAAGAAAATATGTAAGCTATAAAGTAGCTTTGAAAAGTTTCGATCGCATACATGTATTTGAAGTTTATGTACCTTATAAAATGTCAATTCGTGGGTATCAACAGAAAGTGCAACTTATTAAGGGCAGATAGAGGGAAAATTAACCAAAATAGAACCAGGAATGCTTTCAAAAACATTTTACAGTGTTGCCTCACACCACGTACGGTCGAAAGAAGCAATATTAAAAATATCTTTCGACTTAAGGTTATTCAATTTGATTTAATCATACAAGATTTGTTGGCAGTATCTTAATGAATTCATTGGTCGCTGGTGGCGTTCGATCAAAAATTTGTGTTTTCTCTGATAAAATCATGTTATTAATATAGCAAGTTCCATGAACGTTGTTTGAAGCAGTTTTAATTTTAGATAAACAGATTTGCAACTTTTGCCTTTGGCATATCGAACACCAAGGGTGATTCGGTTTCTTGAGACAGAACAACGTGCTTGCACGCAAATCGTGAGATTTTCGCTTTGTAGAATGTTCGTTGCCTCAAAATGGTCACAGGGGAGGTTAAATAAAGTAATCGTCTTAATAGTGTTAGCATGACAGATTGCTTCCAGATGAACCGCAATGTGCAATGTTGTGCTTTTGAATGACTTTAGTAGTTACAATAACTTTCTTAATTTTAACAAGTTATTTTTGTCTAAGAACATTTTCTTTTCCAGAGATGTTTCCCGAGGCTCTTAGAGTTCATCAAAACATAATCAAAGCCTCTGACCACTCAGTTTCTAAACGAAACAACCTGATTTGTCTGGCTCACAGTCTAGGTTGCGTGACTGGAAGAATGAAGGCCAACCAAAGATGCTATTTGGTACATAAGAATTAAAATAGTGAGGTTTAAAAGATTTCCTTTGATCGTGAACACAAAAGAAAGAAAAAAAAACAAAGAAAGCTACCTAGTTTTTTTTTTCTGCAAAAAGTTAGATGTTTTACATCATAAAATTGGACATTTCAAATCGTTTCCTTTTCTAGAAAAGTTGAAAAGTCGCCTTTGGTTATTCCTCAACGAGAACCTTGTCAATCACAGACCAGACACTCCTCCCCTTAACAAACTGTGCCAGCAGGAAATATCATGAGCTGGAGGAACGAACAGCAATAAAAAGAAGGCCGTTTGAGCTTTCTCGGTTTCAAGTAGCAGCATGGAGCGAGGACTGATGTTGTATGAAATTATTGTCCTTACTTTCCTTTGGTTGGCCAATGTGGCCAACGGCACCTATTTTCCCGTTGGAGGTGGCAGCCTGCAGAATCAAAGTAAGTGCAATGAAAAGCCTACTGTAAAGTTGCCTTTTAGAGCCCAGCATGGTTCTCATTACGAAGTAAGCCTTTATTGCAAGATAAAAGGCCAGTTTCGGGATATCGATCTTAATGAAAAAATTGTCAAATATATTCATAACACATGGACTGAGGCAAATATTGAGGATTTTAGTTATAAGTCCTACCCTAGAGCATTATCTTTTTTTTCTTAATTCAAGTGTTTCATTGTTTCTTTAGGCCTATTTGGCCTTTTATAACGCACTGTTGATGTATTTTAATCTAACATTTAAAAGTTTTACAGTGTAAACGCTGGACAAAAGCGTGATACACATAGGGTGAACGCTATAGCGTCATACACTATTATTGTGAATTTAAAGCTTTTTTAAAACTTTCCTAGATTTTGGTTTTGAGCTTTTGTAGCAAGAGTTCTTTTTCTCGAAACTTATTCTACATCAATACTTACCTGGAACTAAATCAAAGTATCACCACTTACAAATAAATTTAAACTTTTTGTATTTAGGACTTTTTTTTAAAATTTCAGCACATTACCATGATCATTGATTTTAGAAAATACATTTTTCATTGGCAAAAAATATACCTGCCTTGTCATTTTTTGAAGGTAAATATATTTTAACATCGTTTTCATTTCAATCAGGATGCTGGAAAATACGTAACTGTGTCAAATGCTCAACCTTTGACTGTTTAAAATGCGATCCTGGGTTTAACCGAGTGGCACGAAGTGTAGGGATCCGATGCGAACGTAATTGTCCCAGAGGTCAAACGCCAAGAAACGGGCTGTGCACTGTCCAATACCCAGGTGTGTTAAGTCAATTAGTATAAGATTTTCACAGTGTTTAGAGAAATAAATTCATTAACCCTCACACTCCACAAACTTGATGTATACATACCATAGATTTCACGAACCACTTGTTACCTCGACTTAAATGAAGCTGTTTTCATTCTGATGAAGCTTAAACGATTTTGCTAAAAAATATTTCATTCGCCATGACAACCATAAGGATTTACATCTTATCTTAGATGTATTGCACACTTAAAAGCCTTAAAACTGCTATGGTTTTTAAAAAGAATTAAAAAGGTAATGCCTTAAAAAAATTGGATATCTGACCTATCGGAAAGAAACTTAAAATAGTTTCCTAAATATTCAAAGCCTTATGAATTGCAGGAAAGTGATGGAAACTTTGCCGAATTTACTTTGCTAGCGCTGCTCTACAGAAATGTCTTACTTGTGTGGTGAGAGCCGTTCACAACAACAAATGTCAGATTGACACATCTATTTTCGTTTGTGTGCATGCACCTTAAAGCATAATAAACAAATATGAGGTGTCGACATCAACGTAATTAAGCCGAGACAACCAAAAAAGACTTAATCCTAGCGGCGAAGAAATATCATGAACAGGTTTGCATGCAAATACATTAGATGTCGTGTTAGCAAACCATATAATTGAAACCAAGCAAATACTTGAACCTTCCACAAGGAGCTAAGTAAGTACTCCGTAAACATTACAAGTGAGAAAGTAAAAAACAAAGTTAATGCAAACTGCCAGTTTTAAGAAATGTGCGGAGTATCATGAATATAAATTATTTTTGAAAACTCATATCTTAAATAGAGCAATAACAGTAGCGTGTAGTTACAACATTCTCTTTTAGGTGTATGCATCTTGGGTGTTGGTTGGGAGTGGTGTAAAGTTGGAGGTCCAGGGAGGGGGGCAGTAAAGTGTACACCAGATTGAGGTCCAGG
>JAOBRD020710911.1:0-14446 GCA_027575215.2 Hydrozoanthus sils
GGGAAGCCATTTTTCACAGTTGAGTGACCGAGGTGAATAATGCAGGATATTTGGTGTTTGATAAACCAATCAGAGCACGCAAAAAGTACTATTCCCATGCTAGTTTAATATTAATGATGGATATTTACCAAGTTGCGTAACACCAAGGTAAATATCTATTACTAGTCACCGACACTAAGGGGGAAAATAGTTTTAGTATTAAACTACCAGGTGAATAGCACTTTTAATATAGTTTATTTTAAAAAATCCAAAATAATTCACGAATTGAGGCGAGAAACTTCTTTGTATAATGTCTGCCATTTAATGTTTTCTTGCCGACACGTAAAATTTCTCAAGGCACTTGTTCAGTTCACCTGGAGTCATTTTCTCGATAGCTGTTACAACTGAATTCTTCTTTTTGTTCAAGCCATGCTGCAAAATGTATTTTCTTTAGTTAAAATTTTCAATTTTCTTCATGTTTACATGGCCATGAATGAATAGAAAAGTTTGTAAACAAACTTAAAATGTCCATAGCTGGCTGGTAAATGCAAAAAGCTGTGCTGTTGATATTAAGCGAAGAAAGATTACCATTAATCACTGAAACACTAAAATTTTTCACTTTCTTTGTATTTGTTGGGTTCCTTCTTCATTTGTTTTAAGAATTTCTTCTTCCAAAACTGAAGCAAAAGAGGAAGTTATTTTTCATGGATGAGTGACCAAGGTGAATAGCAGTGTTTGATGAACCAATCAGAGTGCGCAAAAAATACTATTCACCTGCTGGTTTAATACTAAAATATATATATATATATATATATGTTATAATTCAATAGTCTTTTTTGTAGTTTATAGTTTTTTCCTTTGTTTAGGTCGGACGAGCAGAATCATCTTGTTATTGCCAGTGTCCAGTTACCAAATGACGACTCTCAGTTTGATGCTAGTCATTATGACAATGAGAAAGGAGGTATGTAGCGAGTTATTCAGGGTTTAAAAGTGAGTTCAAAAACTTACAATCTGCAGTGTTCTACAGCTAATTTTAAATAAAACATTATAAGAGTTTTCTTTAGAGCTTTTAAGATACAAGCTGTTGTGTTATTGTGCTATTTTGTTTTTCTATGCAAATAACTTTCAAGTCAGTTTATGTAGTGACTGGCATGCTTTATTGCCAATTCTGGACAGCTTTTAACTGAAGTAAGTGTTGTGTAATATGTATTATCCACATGTTGCGCTAGATCTCTTAATTCCCACTTTAAATGTTTCTTTACTTCCAAGTTTTATTTTTTTTGTTTCTAATAGCAATGAAGCTTTTAAAGGAACAAATTGATGTGCTTTTTCAATCATTTTGGCGATACACACTCTGGTTGCTCCTTAAGACTATAATTATTCTAAGACTGTTTTAGCTCTAACCCTTCCATAGTAGGAGTTCTGATCAATTTGTTGATGTTCTGCAGAATTTGGAGGTTTCGGTTCTGTGAGTGGCAAGATTGAGATTGAAATTAAAATCAACCATGAAGGTGAAGTAAACAGGTATGTGCCTAAATTCTCAGCCTCAAATTTTCACCAAATTTAATTTGTTAATAAATAATATACTTTTCCGGTTACACAGCTGGCATAATGACATTTACAAGTAGTATTGAAAAAGAAAGTACAATGTGTACAACATGGGGCTAAACAATGCAATTTCATTTCTTATAACTTTTCTTTAGAGAGTTATCATGCTTACTTGATGTTAAATATTTTCAGACCATTGGCAAGTTTTTTTGTCATGACCAGGCTTGTTCAAAGTAAGATCTTTTGATGCAGCCTGTTTTGGAGCTTGTTTTTCTTCTTCAATTAAGAGGCCCAATGCAAAAATGGCAGCAGTTTAAATATTCTTTTGTATACATTCAAACTAGCCCTACTAGTCTCATTCTTGAGCCAAACTTTCAATAAAACATTTTACCCAAAACAAGGCTTGTAAGGTCTAATTTGAATGTAGGCATTAAAATCATTACCATATATGCACAGGGTCAATTGATTGCTTTGTTCATTCACTTTGTGTTTTCTCGTAATCAGTTGTGATCTTATTAGTTTTGTTATTGAATTAGAAGTTAGATCTTTATTGAATTATTGAAACTGAAAGTTTTAATGTTCATTGCTTTGTAGAGCTCGTTACATGCCACAGAATCCTTGTATTATTGCAACCAAAACACCAACTGCTGATGTTTTAGTTTTTGATTACACCAAACATCCGTCAAAACCAGGTGAGTGAGAAGTATACATTTATGTATATGTAGCCAGGTTGATTTTCATCAATTTTGTAGCAATTAGCAGTTATGTATTGTGTTTTCAATATAACAGTTTAGCTCACATAGCTTAGCCTCGGAAGTCCTATAATTTGTGTTTCGAGAGAGCAACAGGTTTGTTGTTGCAGAGTAATATTTCTATTGTTTCATTTGTATTTAGTCTTTACAAGCTTTGCTCAGAGTACACTATGTTCTGACTTAGGTAAAGTATGTGATAAAAGTGTACCTGTCCGACCAGTTTGGCCAGTATTTGTAAGCACACGTGCTTGTTCTTGGAAAATTATAATATTCAGTTCTGCTCCGAGAGTCATTATGTTTGTAGTTGTTTGTTTTGTGGTTCCTGCATCTGATTTCTTTTATTTTTGTGCATTTTCTTTCCCGTTACACTGGCCACAAATAGTAATGAAACAGTTTGGTAAACATTGTATCTAGGTATGTAATTGTTGCATTAGATATTAAAATAAATTATCTAATTAAAAGTTGCCTGATAACAGTGCTAATTAAAATTACAAGGATATTTATCAACTGAAGTTTTTTTTTCCTGAATTGAACTTAGAATACTCTGAGTGTTTGAAGTGTAGCATTCTATGTTTCAACTTTTTGTTTTGTTTTCTGTCTGCATCAGATCCAAATGGAGAGTGTAACCCTGATTTGAGGCTTCGAGGACACCAAAAGGAAGGTTACGGCTTGTCATGGAACCCAAATGTAAACGGAAATTTACTCAGTGCTTCAGATGACCATGTAGGTCTTGAGTTGTTGATGTTTATGACTAATGAGAAAATTGTTTTAAAAACTGAATCATTTTATAAATGCAATTCTAGTATTTTTATTGTTTTAGCCATTAGGGTGTATGAGCCATTATACCATATAATCTATTAATTTAATTTTGTTTGTTTTTAGACGATATGTTTATGGGATATAAGTTCTGTCTCATCCAAGGTAAGTTTGTTACATTTTGTAGTTCTGTAGTTGAATTATCATTATATCACTCATTACCAATAATCTTTCAAGAAGTTAACAAAAAATTTTATCGAAAAAAGGTTAAAAGTTAATTGAAGTATAATAATTGTTTATGTAAATTTTAGCTTTTGGTTTTGTTAGAATGTGTATCAAAGCTACAACACAAAATACTCTGTTACGCCACTGAGTTTCTTATAATTTTCATGGTTTGATAGTTTGTCTCATTGACAATGTGTAAATGAAACTATATCAACATCAAAGATTCGAATTTTAGTTGTAGAATAATTTATATACATAACTGACTCTAATCCCCGCCACAGGTCAAGAACCATAGCCATAAGAAAATAAAGGCCCTAGGCAACCTTGCATATATGGGACTTGCAGAGATTTTGCAGTTTTTAAGGTTTTTATGAACATTATCAGCAAATTATTTTTTTCACTAGTAAGATGCCATACAAGATAAACAAATTCAGAACTCCTCTAGCATTCTACTTTGATGGTGTATGTTACACCAAAACAAAGCTCACTTTTATCAAATGGTATTAATAGTTGAAATAATGTTATTAGAAATGAATTGCTGTAATTCGTCTCATATGTCAAGGAACAAAAAACTGTAGAAGCAAACAGGATTTTCACCGGACATTCCCAGGTTGTTGAGGTATGCTGTGTTTACTATTTGTTTTAAACATTAATGGAATGAAAGGGAGCTGAAGGTGTTGTATTCTGTTGCAAAATTCTGCTCCTGAACCTTTTCTGTTTTAATCCTTGTGGATGAAGTTTTAAACCAGGCTTTCCTAACACAGAATGTTGCCTGTGGTCCATAGTTATCCTAGTAATCACAGCTGTAGGGTGTTGATGATTAATTTTATAAATGTTTAAAAAATTAAAATATACTCCGTTAAAACATTAAAAAGTTACTCAAGTTTCATGCTCTGTGGCAATCACTTCACTGTCTGATGATTGCCACAGAGCGTAAAACTCTAGTAAACTTTTAATTTATTAACAGATCATATTTTAACTTTTTAAACGTTTATATCGAACAGCTCTCCTTTATCTTATATTCTGTTCAATGCAGACCATAATTTCAGCCAACTGTTTTGGCATGAACAGGTTGTACATAACATTGTAGCAAGAAAATATAGATCAATGATTCTCGTCTCTCAAATGCAGTCATTTTAAGGTCATAAAATGAGGTTTGTCTCTGATCTTACAAGCAGCAATCCATTTTGTGATTCCCCTTTATAGAATCACTTTATCTTAAATTGCAATTGAAAATAAAATTTATCCAAAGGATAACAAATTTGCCAGCAGTTATTTTGAACCCAGTCTGGCAGGTCAAGGATAATCAAAGTCTGTTGTGTAAAACTGGCATTTAAATAATGTACAGATTGGATTACTGTAATTAACAGAAATTTTTTTAGGATGTTGCTTGGCATCTTCTACATGAAAGTGTTTTTGGATCAGTTGCTGATGACCACAAACTTATGATGTAAGGATTTTTGTATGATATTAGGGACCTTACACAATGAGGATGGCAATGCGAATGACAGTGGCAAAAAATAATGGTGAATGCAATAGCTGCACAGTGAAATGCATTGTGTGGGCCATCTGCACACCATCAGCTAGAAAATCACAACATGAAAAGCGTATTGTTGGAGTTATTTTGACCTTTAGAAAGGCCAAAAGAAAACTTTCTCAGTTTTCATTTATTTTTAAGATGAAAACTTTGGTCTTTTTTCTTTTCAAGAAGTGCTCAGAAAAAAGAGAAAGTAAATGAGCAATGCTTGATCAAAATGGACAATTCAGAAGTGTATTTGTTTGTAAGTAGCTGTCGTGGATGTTGCTGTCCCGTGCAAAAGGTCCATAATTTTAATATCCCTGTTAGAATGATATAAGTTTATGCAATTTGTCAGCTGTAGGAAAAAGTACAATAGTTCAGTAAATCGTGACTTAAATTTTCTGAACATTAATTTTTCCCATCAGCCCCTCAACCAACAATGCCAAATTTGTACAAATTTAAAGTGTTCATTTTCAATGCCACAATCATTTAAGTCTTATAGTACATATAATGAATATATTTGTACATTAATAAGTTGCCCAGACTGTGAGTTTGAAAAGTCACAGAGGAATCATGTTGATATAACAGAACTGACAGTTCAACTGTTTATCTTTCAAGTTCCGTTTCAATCAAATTCATGAATTTTATTTATTTGGCAGAAAAAATCTAGAACTAAATTTCTCATGTTAGTAGTTACATAGTACCAAACCCTTGTACTTTGTGTATGTATCATGTACAGAATTTGCCCATGCAACTATAATTTTTTTTTATAGATGGGACACACGATCTACCAACAGTTCCAAAGCTACGCACATAGTCGATGCGCACACTGCAGAGGTAAAGTAATTAAAAATAATGCTTAACTCATTGATCAGGTTTTTCAGCACTTATTTAACCTTTTTCATTCTTTATTTTTGTTGTACTTTTTAAAGCTAATTTAGATTAGCAGGACAAGTATATTTGAACAGCAATGGGCTTACAATTAAAACTAATCTTAAACTAATGTCAGTAGCACAGTGAAAAATGACCTAAAAAGGTATTTTTGATGGCATACACTGTCTCTCACTAGTTCACTGTAAATGCACTTGGAGTCCTTTCAAACCATGTGACATCATAAATCGCCATAATATGTTTTGAGTTTTATTCGCACTGAATGCACTATTTTGAAAAGCTTATTTTGGGGACTTGTAGAATGGTCAGGTAAGCATTTTTATCTACTTACAGTCAAATAGAAAAGCCTTGAGGTAAAAGATACCAGTGACAAAATAGCTTCAGCAGCACTTTAGGAAGGAGAAGACACAATAGAGGCCTTAACTACTGAACTACAAGAACTTCTATCGATTACAAATATCATATATTCCTCAATTTATCCTGATTGAAAATATTGATAAAATAATTAATTTTGCTTATTTTGCAGGTGAACTGTTTGTCATTTAATCCCTACAGTGAGTTTATTTTGGCAACAGGCTCAGCAGATAAGGTTTGTTATGCAATACATTGATTTTTGTTGTTCAGTTTCAAGAGTTCAGTTCATTGTTGATAAAAAAATTATCTTCAGTGCATGTAACAAGCACTGATATGAAATTGTTGTTTTATTAATTGCAGACTGTTGCACTGTGGGATCTTAGGAACTTAAAGTTGAAACTTCACTCATTTGAATCACACAAAGATGAAATATTCCAGGTATGTTTGCATGGTACCTGCTAGAGGGCTATCTCCGAACCTAATGAGATGCATTCCTGGGCCGGGATGTTCAAAGGCTGGTTAACTTTAACCTTGGATTAAGCCAAAATTATTGCAGTAATTTCTTCTCAAAGAAAAGGTTTTCGATACTTATGAAATACTGTTTAAATTTTCCATGGAAAAAACTTGTCAATACCAAAATTACAGCTCGAATAAAACCAGGAAGATGGAAAGGTTACAGAAAGTGGACATTTCTTCTTAAACTGTTGAGAATAGCTTCATAATTTTTCAATCTATTTTGCTCAAAAATTTTTAATGTTGGTTTTGTTTTTTCTGCTAAGGCCATAACATTTTAAACATTGAATTTTGCATGTACCAAATCTAATGTAAATGAGCCGAATTTTATGTAAATTAGCCAGAACAATAGAATTTATTCATTAGCATAAGATTTGGCAATGTATGTGAAATTCAACGTTTAAAACAGACCTAATTAAATTAAAAATGAAAAACACAAAATCCAGTGGACATGGTTTTGTCATCCTTATAGTTGTGCCTGTACTTGTATTGCCAGCGGTCATTACCAGATGATCCTGCCCTCTCGGTAACCAATTAGATTGCAAGATTTGGCCTGACCATATGATAATGTTCTCCTAGGTTCAGTGGTCTCCCCATAATGAAACAATCTTGGCATCTAGTGGAACAGATAGACGGTTACATGTATGGGATCTCAGGTAATATTAATATACTTTATCATGCTTACATTTCAGCCTTAGTGACCTAGAGTGAGAGTCTAATATATCACTGAGGTAACCCTCTTGCTTCAATAAAACAATTGCAACTAGTTGGGATGGATTAAATTTGCCTGGCCAAAAAAAGTATGTCTGAGCAAATGTTTGACCGGAGGAAGTGTCTGACGTCTGCCCGATAGTTGTTTCAAGCCCTAAATAAAGTCATCGCGGTGCTAGGATAAGCTCGCTATATCAGTACATGGTTAATGATTCATAGTGTAGCATGCAGCTAGCTTGATCTGTTTACAATAATAACCGTTATCTTCACTGAATTACGTTCGAATTGTCCTTTCTTTCAACTAATTATTTGCAACTGCACTGGCAACATGACCAAAAGTAATGCCATCAAATGATATCCACGACCCACTCTAATTCGGATTATATGTAGTACTCCAAATCAATGACATAATGATGAAATATGAACCCGCCGGCCAAGCAAAATCACAAGAGTAGCTTTCAAGGAATAGCCAAATGAGCCAAAATCTGTGTGTGATGCTCAGGATGATTTACACGTTAGGGATTCATCTTATTGATAATAGGGATGATGATTAGTTTGACTGAATTTGCTTTGTTTTTAGTAAAATTGGTGAGGAACAGTCAGCTGAAGATGCAGAGGATGGACCTCCCGAGCTCTTGGTATGTTTGACAAGACAATACTATTCTTTTGTTTCTAAGAACATGACGCTTTATTTCTTAATGTGCTGATGTACAGTGTTTTAGTCAAGACGGAGCAAGAGACCTTTCAGTGTGTCAAATTTCTTAATATTACAAAGTTCCTAAAAATTAATTCAAAAAATGGTTCATGGAAGCCAAAGTTTTCAAATGAAGTAATTTGTACAAACCCTGTGTCTTGCTTGTTACATCTCGAATCTCAGTGCTTTGGTCTGGTCAGAATAAACTAACTCTGTATTGAACTCTAAAGTTAGTTTGAGCCTGATCAGTGTTAAGCAGCTGTGAACAGCTGTTTTGTCCTGTTGGGCCTCGTCAGTACGGCATAGCTAACAAACAGGCTCGAATTCCATCAGAAAGATGTAAACAAAAACATAAGCATTCTGCGTATAGAATATGCAGTGGTGCACAAACATGCTAATAATAATCATGGAGAGAAGCAGTAAAATGGCGTAAAGGTCTTGCGTATCAGGAACAGCCTGAACTAAACCTTAAAGAGCATATGACATAAGATCAGTTTTTCCATTTTCAAAGAAGTATACCATAAAAATAATTGGTTTGCCAAGTTTGAGAAACACACGATGAAAGTACGCCAAGATACGGCCTTGTAGAATTTTGAATTTTTCCCGCAAAAAGTGTCTCTTCCGACAGACCAACAATATGGCGTAACAGGTCACGTGCGTCTCGCCTCAGTCCATCCAAAATCGACTTTAAAACATCTTTAACTAATAGAGTTTATATCGAAAACTCTAGCAGTTACGGATGTTTTAATATCGACTTATCACTTTACTTCGTGGCACCATATAAGATGGACTGATCTCGTGCCATATTCTTTTAAGTCAAGTCAAGTCAAATTTTTATTTTTACCTTAAAATAAAAGAATTAACATATAAACATTGATACTTATAGACAAAAGGGATTTAGGTGTTTGATAATCAGAAATAGTTAATAAACTTAAAAGATAAGTTTGAGTAAAGACCTGGCTTCATCAAGTCAAAGTGCAGGTAACTTTTTTTACTGATGTGAGTATCATTAACATTGCCCTTTGATAACGTATATTATACTATACCAGTATTTGTTGAAATGGGATTTTTGGACGTCATTTTGTTGTAGTTCATTCATGGTGGGCACACAGCTAAGATATCTGATTTCACATGGAACCCAAATGAACCCTGGGTAATATGCAGTGTGTCTGAAGACAACATCATGCAAGTCTGGCAGATGGTAAGTGACTGAGAAAAGACAATCTTCCAAGTTACCACAAATTTTATTGCGTAGATCCTCTTGTTCGTCTTTGCGCAAAGTTGAATCCAAATCAGTTTTTGAGACTGCAAGTTCTGATTAAAGTATTTAACACCTCTGTGGACAGAGTTTGTAGTCCAGATTTGATTGTGTGTCTCTATGCAAATTGCGTTCTTGTATGTCTCTAACACGCCATTGATTGTCGTACTATGCAATTGATTTTCTCTTTATGTTAATGATTTTCCTTTCCTTTGACTGTTCAAAGGTGCAATTGCTCGTCCGTAGATGCTATTGAATGTTTGTACAATGCAAATAGCGTTATTGAAAGTTCGTTCGCGTTAATGAAGTTTATGAAAGTGCTAATGAATGTCGATTCGCCGTATAGTTTCAACTGTTGACGTAAATAAATGTATTTGCGTAAATGAGCAGCAAACTGTGTAAAAGCTGTCAAGTAAAATATATGCACGATGAAATAACCAAAGTCCGGGGTTTAGATTTCAAACTATAGTAGCCTTTGTTGTTAGTTATGACACAAAATAAGTAAACGAAACTATGTTTGAAGAGTAATTGTAGTTGTCCATGACCCACTGTAAACATTGTGATATACCAGTTCCGTAGTACATTCGTACTAGTTAGTTTTCGGTTGCCGGTCAGACGCTTCTCTAATTGACGAAGCTGCCTCCAACAAACGCTTTTTATTCTGTTTTCCAGGCAGAGAATATCTACAACGATGAAGAACTCGACACACCGGCCTCAGAATTAGAAGCTACGTCATCGTAGAGACAGACACTTGTGTTTGGTAGAACTAACACCGTACATTTAACCGCATTTCCTTTGTCCAGAAACAGGTTATTTATATTGTGTTACAAAACTGAGATCCCAGATATTTGCTCTATATATGCAAGATCAGCTCTTAAATTAGAGACCGAGTTACCCGAACAAACATAATGGTGACTATTATAGATTGTATACAAAAGACTAATTTAAGTTTTGGCGAAAGAGATATGAGTCGAACTAAAAAGTGGGTGAAAAGTAAGAACTATCTTAAGTCTTTTGTCGCTTTACTTCAGATTCAAATCCTGTTTGAGAACAAGCTAGAGTGTCGTAATGACTGCTGCAATTGTTTCGTGATTTCCACCTTTGCTACGTTAATATGTTTTGTAATCGATCCATTCTTTCAAAGCTTTGGGTAACAAAAATCAAATCGTATTTCGTACACACAGTAGCATGGTATTTTTTTCTTACTGGTTTAATCGTATTGTACTTTACGTTACATAAACCGACTGCAACTACATAACTATTGTTGTATTTTTTAAAACACTTGAAGCCCCGAACGCAATAAGGGCGTTTTGGTAATTTCCCCTACATTTCAAGTAGGCATCTTCGGAGAATTTTGTGTTCTTCTTTCACAGTATATTCCTTATTATTTCTGTATCGTTTAGAACGAGTTGTGTAAGGGAATTGAGATGCTGATAAACTACTTGGGGAAGAAAGGTAAAATGAAGAGCTTGACAAAAAAAAGGTCATTCGTGGTCTATGTGTTGCGGTAGGGAACAATCGATAAACTGTTAAAAGGCCTGGTGACAAGTTTTGCCTTTTATTAACTCGCATCATTTGCTTATTGGCTTTGGTATCTGATTGATTTCCTGTTTTGAGCTCCTACTTTGCATTGCGTTACAGATGGTTTTAAACTATAGAGGTTCGTCCTATGATTGGATACATTTTGTTGTGGTTTAAACTGTATAGTTATTTTCTGCATATGTATATAAAAACAACCAGCTGTCTACACAGAAATTAAGAATGGAAAAACCGTTGTCAGGAATTTTTATTTTGCTTCGTTAGTTTCCGTAAATCAAACGATATTCGCTTGTTTATCCAATAAAAAGCATTCTTTTCAAAGAATTTCACGGTTTTTTAGCTATATATTGTTGGAAAACCGCTTTACAGTTATTGAATGTGGTTGTGGTTTCCCGATTTTGATTGACAAGCAAGGAACCAATCACTATTTCCCGTCTGCTGGTGCAAGGGAACGCGAAGTCGTGGCGGGCAGGTAGTCCTCGCCCAATGTATTCACCATTATTTTCTTCTGTCCTCGTTGGTTAAAGTTTCTAATATAGAACTTTGCGTCCGGCTTGTACCTTTGCCGACCTTGTCCCAAAGAACAGTGCTGCCATTGCCAGAAACAGGTGGACCTCGCAAATTAGCGCTCCTTTCCCGTTTTCTACTACTAATTGAAAACGAACAAACATTGCACCCCCAATAATTTTCTAGCTAACAACAGGAACTTTTGAATAGGAATTTCAAATTTTGTAACGAACAACTACAGTTTCCATTGTGACCCCCCCTCCCCCCCATAAATAACTTTTTGCTTCCGCCGCACATGTTTTAGCACATCTTTTATTTCAAAATAGTCAACTTTTGCAAAAGTGCTTGTTTGTACATAATCTACCGCCAACACATGGATGTGTATTAGAAGTATGTGCGTATAGAGGCTGGGCCGGATGAGACGTTAAAAGAAGCAATAGACTTTGGGCTTGGAAACCCTCTTACACGAGTTTCTTGCAATATCAAACTTTATGAAGATCCTGCGAAGGTTATGATAATATAGTTTAACACATGTATAAACAGTAATGCTGATGTTGCAAAACTCGATGTACTAACTCCTAAGCTTTTGGTACAGCCAAAGTTTGATTCACTAACGAATTGTATCCGGTTTTCGACGCCAATAGTGATAGGTGATTTGATCTTTATGTATTCACTCACTGCCTCCGAGTCAGTCGTGTTGCCAACGTGATGTGACAGTTTTCTGTCTCGAAGAACGACTAGACCCGGACCCCCACGAGCTAGATACGAAGACAGTACGATCTTGTAGACTTCGGTACTTCGGAGCTGTTGGTAAGTGGGTACCAGGCATTTGGCGCAACGGACAAATATTCCTCGAACGCGATCGTTTGGCGGCCTGGACAGATCGTACTTGACTTGTAAACCTACGGGTAATGAGAAAACCTTAGACTTTTGCCAAAAGATTATTTAACCAATTGCCTTGAAACTTGGTATGTGTAATAAGTATCACGTGTACTTCCAATTGAGCGTAGTCACGTGGCACTTAATTGGTTTCCATGGCAACCATAGCACAGAAACACGATTACCAATTGTAAAATTTGTGGTTTTCAATGATATTCCTCTTTTCGATATAAAATCGATGTAAAACTTTGCACTTGTAATTAACACTTATTCTTCTTCAATTGAGATGGATAGTGGAAGAATATTAAGATATTCATTAAGCCACTATCCACCGAAATTAAAGTAGAATAAGTGTTTTAGTATATACCAGCGAGGCAACAAACTTCCTTTCAAGAAAACGAAAGATTTAAAAAAAAAAAACACTTTTATCACATCACTTGAATCATGATGAGCGTGGAGAGACTCACACGTGAGCAGCCTTAAGGCGGATTTACACGATGCAACTTTAACTTACAACTGTTGCATGCAACTCGCTTACGCCATACAAACAACACGAATTGTTTCGTGTAAATCATGCCTAAAACTATTGCATGCAACCCAAAAAAAGTTGTAGAGTTTTGAAACATGTTTTTAAGTTGTATGCAATTTTGACGTGTTTGCAACAAAATTGTCTGAGTGGTAGGGCCTGTGGTATAGGTTTTTGTTTCAATTTCTGACCAATCTCAAAAGTTGTGTCCAGTGCGAATATGTCTTTGGTAGCTTTCCTGGTCTTAAAGTGCGAGCTATTATAAAACCCGGCCTGTGTTCTTCGCTTCTTCGCTTCAGCAATTCCTTTACCCAAACAGATTTTTATGATTTCTACGGTTTTTTTCGTCGCAAGACAATCGCTTAATAGTTTAAAATAGCGCAGTTTGCCGGGTGTCCGCCCCTTTTACGAGAGAATTGCACACATTTTTTGTGTTGCAAGGCCAAAAGTTGTACGTATGTAAATGGCCGCTAAAATATATTGCGGGCGAGTTGCATGCAATAGTTTTAGGTAAAAGTTGCATCGTGTAAATCGGCCTTTACTTAAAACAACCATGTTTTGGTAGTTTGTCTACCACAAATTATCGTAAATGGCGTAAAACAGAATTTCTTTTGGCTGTTTTAAATATCCTTTGTTTTTAAAGTAAACTACTTCAATATCGTGATCCGAAACTGCCGCAAAGCGACTACTTCCGTCCGCCTTTTTATTTGTGTGTCGTTATCGACTATTTCGGAGGTAAATATTGTCTCACATCTACTATTTCAAAACCAATCAAATCGTGCGAAGCCGAGCTATTATATACTAATATGTATTAGTGTTCAACTGTCGTTCAACTTATTTATGCCACGTGATCTATAATTGGTTTCCATGGTTAATTATGTTGCCATGGCAACGACTCCCAAAAATCCAAAATGGCGGCCATCAGCCCAAGTTTCGGACTTTGTAATTTGCTTCAAAACGTTCTAAAACATCAGTTAATGAATAAAAACATGAAATTTCTAAGAAAAACTATCGAATTTGTAAGATAAGCAAAAAATAATTAAGTTCTAGTCACTTTTTCAGCCAGAACACCGTTCTTGAAAGCGGCTTTAGGACAGTTGAATAGTGGATGTACACCCGAAATAACTTTCAAGAGCTAATATAGTCAGGTACCATTACATTGAAACTTGCCAGGGAAGTACAACTAATATGATAGTATAATTATTCAGGCAAAACACACACGACCTAAGAAAATACAAAATTATTGGTGGAGGTATATACAAAAACTAAGAAGTATTTACTACAAGATAAAACAGAACTGACGACTAAAGGATGGTTTTCGAATTTCGATGGTTGGATTCCGGACTCTAATGCCAACTACTTCGGATTCCAAAAGAAATGTGTGGTGTGAGACTTGCTTGTCGAGACGAAATAGTATCGAAATGAGCATCATTGCAAAAAACTAACAAGTTGCAGATACCAATTACGGCACATTTTTACCTGACACCTGAAGAAACGAGCCACTCGGATGCTGTTTGTCGTATCTAGCGACAACTGACTCGAACAGTTCGATGATGTCTTTACCAATGAGTTCAACGACATCGACGGTGTTCTTATAGGGGAAACTGTTGTAGATGTGGCCATAGGTCACGTACCCTGAGAACAAAAAATGGTACTTTGTGACTCGCCCCTTTCATAATAGGAGAGTTTCAGGACTTATGGACCCGGCTCCAGAAGTTGTCGAGTTTGTAACAACCACCATGGAATTATTCGCAAGTACGGCTTGAACATGTGCCGCAGATGCTTTCGCGAGTAT
>JAOBRD020711016.1:0-14444 GCA_027575215.2 Hydrozoanthus sils
TGATCTTCAGCAAGTCTAGCCATGTTTGTAAAGTGTCCTTGTTCGACGAAGAAAAATTCCTTTGAGGGGGTGGGGGGGATGAAAGGGAGGTACAGGATCCGCCGCTCCGCGCAGTTGAGAGATACGCAGTTCGGCTAGAATTATGCTTTGAATATATAATTCGCACAAGTCTTTAGCTAAATTCGAATCCATCAGATTTGTTGGATCCACAGATCCGCTGAAATTATTGTTGAAATCCGCAGTCCGAACGAATATTTTAGCCAAACCCGCCGATCCGCAGACCTTTCACCCCCCCTCCCCCTTGAAGTTCATGAAAAATAGCAGGCAACCGGATTTAGAGGAGGGACCGGTTGGGCCTCGAAAATTGATAATGAAAAATTCGAGAAAATTTTGTTTGGAATGATATAAACAAACGCATTTTCCGCGATCTCAGAAGTTCGAAATTTCAAGAACTGCGGAGGTGCATGCCCTCGAATCGCCGAAAAAGCTCGCGCCTTCGGTGCTCGTTGGGTCGCGCTATACGCGAGTTTAGTCCCCCGAATACGCTCCGCGATCCCTGAGTATCGAAGAGCCATAACAGCTTGGCTTGAGGTTTACGGTCCCCATTCCCTAGATTCCTGGATCCGCGTCTGGTGTATGTTCACTGTGATTCCCGAGAGGCCAAGGGGTTTATGTTATAGCTCGCATTAGATTCAAGGGAGACTAATCTCATCTAACAATATTCAACGCTAACTGTTTGAACTAACTTGTTAAATTCGATTAATGTAAGCACTCAACCTCATATTTGGAACACAATCAGTGTTTCCGGTGCTAGTCGTATCCACTGTACTCGCCCCAGGCTTCCTGCAATGTGACTGGGCGTAGCCAGGAAGGCGCTAGTCTTTGAAAAGATTGAACAATGCTCCTCCAATAGCCTGCGTTGCATTCGGTCCAAGTTTTTTCAACTCGATTCAGCTGTCAATATAGTGACTATATTACCGGCTCAGGGTTTTTCCCGACTGAATGAAGAAGAGTGCAACTACACAACTTTTTCGCGTTTTTCTTGTGGTTCTGGTAAACTAAAAAACATAAAACAATGAGTTTATGTTGATCGGAATGGAGTCTTCAAACCAAATGACTGTCCTGACTTAAAACGTCGCAAACATTCGCAAACAGTTTGCGGAGGGATGTTTACGAGCCAACGCAAACCTTCTGTGATGTTAATTGGAATTCATTTTACCATTTGTTCCAGACAAGATGCATGTGACGATCGCAAACAAGCCGTAAAGATAAAAATTTTTGGGCTTTACGGCAGATCTGCGATCGTTTGGGACGTGACAACGGCAGACAGGTGATATGGGATTATCTTCCAAAGGCGTTTGCTATCGATCGAAGTAACCTTTACGGCTTGTTTGCAATCGTCGCATCGTGTCTGGAACTAAATAAATGTTAAAATGTAGTCCCATTTACTCAAACGATTTGCATGGGCTCGCAAACATCACTCCGCAAACTGTTTGCGACACAGGCTGTTGAAAGAGCTTACTCATTGTCGTGTCGGAAGCCGCACTTAACCGGATATAGTCAAATTGATACCTCGGTTAACTTTAGTTCAAGTTCCTGCATTGTAATACATCTTTGAACAACAATAAAGCAGTTACTGGTTTCGTTTCTCGGCAAAATTTTCCTTGCTTTCATTGCAGTTGGCACTCTTATAATGGCCGGCTTTCACAAACAATTTTCGCGCACCAAACTTATATCGGTCGTTTTCTAGATTTGTTTAACAACCTGTTATGTGCACCGGTACCTGGTCGATGGTAAGGTGTATATTATTCTAGAATATTTACGAAGCTGGTGGATCGCCCTTTCTCGGTCTTTACTGAACTGTCTTTGTTTTCAAACAAAGCTGGTTTAATTTAGAACCAATTATTAACTTTTGTTCCATCTACGAAATAAATATTTTAAGATGCACAAACAATCAGCGTCAGGTTAATATTTGGAGTGCATTCTAGTTAATTTAGATTCACTTTGTTCGCTGTCGGCAAGAGAAAATTAAGCCCTTGACAAAGTTAAAGGAGGTTAAATTGGCTATTTACCGACTAAACTCGGGAAGCATTTGGCCCAGCACAGGTATTGTTGCTCATTGTAATTTAGTTTGCTACAGTTACAGCAGTACATTCATCTACTCAGAGCTAAGTATTTTTTAAGTCCAAAAGGTAACATTCATGATAAATGTATATTATTTCTTATTTAGTTCAACGAACTTTTAGTACTGCTCCCTCAAAAGTTCACACTTGGCACAGATATAGAGAAACCCAGACATGTTTATGGAAAATTGCTAATTGAATCAATTAGTTTCCAGCTACATTTATGATGTGTTACTGTTTAAAGATTATAATGTTAACGAAAAACTGAAGTCTGAAAAACTTCAGTTCGTAAACGACCGAGCGCGACCTTCACAAGTATCGAGGTCGGCCAAAAACCGCGCGAAATATATCGGATCAAATCAAGTTTACTATAGACAAAATTAACTCGATCTGCAATGGTTTCCCAATATTTTTTCTCACAAATATCTATCTGGTAAAATCTGGCCAGTTGACAATTAACTGTCTATGCTGTTCAAATTCGAACATAAATCCCGATTACAACGAGCAAAGCCTGTCAAGAGAGCAGTTATTTACTGTTTAGTACACGTCTTGGTTCAATTCATTGCAAAGAAACATATGTTTATACTTTATATAATGTCACTAGTTTGAAAAAAGAAAATAAATAGTAAAATCCTGATCAAATAAAAAAATTAACGAGATGGCCTAAACAAGTTAAAAAACATTTCCATTTAAACTATTTAATTAGTAAAGAAATTCTGTGTGTGCTTTACCCAGGGCCAGGGTATACCTTAAAAACGTGAAGTTTGCAACTGCGTGTCATTCGATCGCGAGTCACAAAGGTTCGCCAAACCTCATTCAAGCAAGAATAATTTTGATTTTTGTCCAGTCGGCGAGTAGGATGAACAACCATTCGATGCGGTTGAAACCCGTTAACGCGAATTGCAAATGGAAATTGAAATTAATTCCAACTATCGGGGTTTAGAGTTAAAGTAATTAATATACGAGGCACTGAATCCAAGGGAATTCAGCTTTGCTTCGACTTAGCGGGGAATTCGAGTTACCGAGGAATCGAGTTATCGGATTTCAAGGGTCGTACATGGGCTATATTCGCTATGGGGACTGGAACCAACTCACCAGACCCCTCAATTTGATTGCCGGATTGAATGTCAAATTGCTCTAGCCTTTAGTTTGGGTTAAGTTAATTCCGAGGCCAAATATATGCGAATATTCATATTCCAGTATTCCGCTTCAGTCCCTCGATATATTGTTTGTGTCTCAGAAAAACGGAATTGATAGTTTTCTGAATCGCATGTTTCGCATTTGACTCTTAAAAAGAGCAGTGAGCGAAAGCAAGGTAAATGGCCTCCGACCCTACCGCAGATTTAATTTTATAATGTCAATTTGGCAATAAACTGAGTAACATAGAGAAGATCTACGGCCTATGGTTGGAATATGACAACTCACCCATCCATCCATCAACTCACTCATCCATCCATCCATCCATCCATCCATCCATCCATCCATCCATCCATCCATCCATCCATCCATTCATTAACTCACCCATCCACTCATCTATCAATCAATTCACCCATCCATCCATCAACTCACGGCCCATCCATCCATCCATCAACTCACCCATCTATTCATCAACTAACCGGGCCATCCATTCATTGACTCACTCATCTATTCATCCGACTCACACATCCATCCATTAACTCACCCATCCATCCATCCATCCATCCATCAACTCATCCATCCATCCTTCAACTCACCCATTCATTCATCAACTCACTCATCCTGCATTCGTCAACTCACCCATTCATCTATCAACTCACCCATTCATTCATCAACTCAACTATTCATTCACCAACTCACTCATCCATTCATCAACTCACCCATTCATCCATATATCCATCCACACAACTATCCACTGATCTATTCATCCGCCCATTTTATCCGTCTGTACGTCCCGTCTGTCTGCCTGTTCCACTAGCTTTCTTCCCTGGATTTGATTCCCGGCCTGACGGAGGGTTGCGCGGCCTTCTTTCACCACACCGCCCATGGACTGGGACGTTAAGCCGTTGGTATAGTGTCACGTCTCCTAAGGGATGTGTGGGTGGGTGGGGGGGAGGGAGAGGGGTGCTTAAAAGCACCCACACACTGATAATTATCGATAAGAGCCGAGAGTTTCGACCCGGAGCTGTTGTCTTTCCTTAAAATGATTGAATTGATTGAAGAAGGGAAAACGTGGTAGGCCCGTAGTCAGGATTAACTCTTGCGAGAGGGTGCGATCGAACGAGGAGACGGACCAAACGGGCCGGCCAAACTCTTGTGGGGGAGGAGAGAGGCAGCTACATGCTCCCCTAGGAAATTTTGAAAATTAGGTTGAGATGTAGGCAGCAAGAAACAACTTATATTACACGATAGTGTCTTCAGTTAGGTCCAAGTAGAGGATGTTGATTTTTTGAATGCTTGGTTAACACAAAAGAGAACTTTCGCAGTCATTTGGGGCGTCGCGAACTCCCCCGGTCCTCCAACGGACCTGCGTAGACGGTGGTTCAGTCAATCTGGAACACAATGGAAAAAGAGCCAAAACTTTGGAAAAGTTTCGGAAACTTGATATAACGTGTAAAGCAAAACTTTTCAGTGTGTTTGATCCAAAAGATCTGGCTTAAAAAATACAGTATAAAATTTTAAAAAAACTCTAGGTGCGGTGGAGTAATTGAACAAACTCGTGCAAACAGTAAATAAACTCGAATAAAAACCCGTTACCCTACCAACGAAAAGACTAAAAGCTTGCCTTGTTTTCCCGCGCTTTAAAACTTCCGTTTGCCAAGTCCATTTTATTCGTCATAATTTGCATCACCAGCGACAACCGACACCCTCTGATTGCTTACACAATAAAATTGAACACGAACAAAGATATTCAAATTTTGATGAAACTTTTTGAATTGGCATCATTAATGCCGAGAACCTTTCATAATCGTCGTTTATAGTTTTGTGTTGCGGTTTTGTGAGCTTTTTCTCCTAAACTTGCTTCAACAAAAAGCACAATTACTCGATGAATTAGCATATTGAGGGCATTTACGAGACCTTTTTGAAGTTGTGTACCACAAGCAAGAGCGACAGATTGTTGTAACACTATAACACAAGGTCACGTGGTTGGTTTTAACCAATAAGAAGGCTGAATTCCGTCAGTTTAATGCAGCGACACATGTCAGGGTCACGTGATCTTGTTTCAACCGGTGGCACGTGGCCTTGGCTTGGACCTTAGCGCTGACACGGCTGCTTCCTACAAGGTTTTGTAGTACTATAATTTCGTTACTACATTATTTTTGTCATTTTTTTTTCAACTGCACACAAGTAAAACAACCTGCCTTGTTTGAAGTTTACGTTTTGGCCACTTAGCGCGGCACTCATGCAAGTATATTTTCTTTCTAGGTTGAGAGGCGGCATCTAGCACTGATCAGTGCAGTTGAGAGGGAACTTGAGCGGTCAGTGGATGGAGTAAAAAGGTCGTAAGCTTGTAAGTAAGCCGCTTGGCACCGTACCAGGTTGTATGAGGGCTTTGTGTGTCTTTCTCGTAACGCTGAGCCTTTTATTCTGGAGTTATTGAATCTCTGTTCTGAACCGTTGGAGATCTTTTCAGGACACTAGTGCCTCTAAACAGCATATTTTGGATTCTTGGTGAGGCAAATCTGTAGAGACTTCGTTACCGTACGCAGCAGTAACGGCGAATTATAAGGTTTAAGTGGCTGGAAATGCAACATTAAAATTTGCAAATTATATTGCTTACGAGGTATTTAGTTCCAATTACTTACAATTTGTGCTCGCTGACCATAGAGTTGTCTTTTAAGACGTTGCGTGCAAGCAAGGAGCTCTTTCGATCTCGTGGCTGCTTGCAAATAAGGTCTCAGATTCGCCAGTTAATGGCGGTACCTCCCGTCATTCACTTCATATTCAATGAGGCAAATTAAGTGTCCTGTAGCGATACGACTTGTTGGAAAAATTTATTTTCTTCAGGGCAAAATAATCATGTTTAAAATGTCTTAGTGGAACTAACATCTTTTTGATAATGGTTCTCTCTCGCAGCCGTAGGCCAAGCAAGTAGAGTAGATTGTAGAAGTAGCAAGACCACCCCTCTATATTCTTTCTAAAGGTGAGTTAACCAAGAAAGAAGAAGCCCTTTTAGAATGTTTTCTAAAATATTTCAACCCTTAGCTGTTATTTATTGGAAGCTTTAACTAAACTCTAGTCTGTGATTTGCGTTAAGTCGAGTTCGTTTTGGATCGTTGCCCTTCCCTGGGGAAGCCGCAAGATCAATCTTGCTATCAGCTCGTAGGGCTTTCGAAAAGCTCCGAAAATATATTATACTGTCCTCCTGAATTTTTTTATCTTTTCCTTTTTGTTTATGTTCTTAGGAATCGTTTACTTAAAACAGCTTAATCTTTGGATCTGGTTCAAAAGTTTCGAATTTGAACTCTTTGGAAAGGTTTCAGAAAAGGACGCCAAGCAAGGAGCTCGTTCAGGTTTTTGGAACAACGGCGTCATTGAACTAGTTACTTAAGTTTGCAAGGTTCGCTATTCCGCTGTATTAATCATCGTAAGAGGAAAAATACCAATAAAATTTGTTATATTTTAAGCAGAATATCCTTGAAACTTCCTGTTATGTCCTGACTCGCAAAACATTTGACCAGTTGACGGCATTCTGTGGCATTAATTTTTTGGAGAGCTTTTGTAGCGACACACGTGTATCGCCTTGGTTTTCTAATTTATCATTGTATTGCTCCTAAAGATCAGAAATTGCTTTGTACCTAGCTTATGAGGGTCAGAGTGAGATGACACGTAATTTTTTTTTTTCACTTCGTGGTATTTGTTTTGGGGCTTGTAAATTTTTACTGTTAATTCACTGAACAGAGAAGGGCATGTAATTGATTACATCACAAGGCTGTCATGTTCGTGTTGATTTCTACAACTTTTTACATACGTTTCACACATCGTGAACTTGTTTGTTTTTCGACCTGCAAGATGTCGTTGCGTTCATTTCGCGGGATAACAAAGTACATGGTGCTTAGATATTTTTGTTTTTTCTGGTCCTGTTCAAGAATAGACCAGACACAAATATCTTGAATAATTGTTTCAAGTTTTTTAAGGGAAGAATGAAAAGAAGTCTGTAACAGCTGAAAAAAGTTACTGTGTGCTTTAGTTACAGAGTTGAAGAATTTTCTGTGTTTAGCTTTTTACCCCTTAGTTTTTGCATTAAGCAAACACTTTTGGTTTCTGTCTGATCTTTGGTCTCACGTCTTAAATTGACTTGAATAAATTCAGTTAGAGTTATAGTTGTTGGTTGTAAGTTAGTACACCAGTAACAGGGTAATAATTTTTGATCCTTAAGTTAAGGCCTTGAAGTGTCAGCCTAGCACTGTCCTTCATTTATAATTTTAAATGTGGATTCTCGGCATCTTATATCAAAAATTAGTTTTTTTAAGTACTGCTATAAAGCAGATATAACTTTTTAACTTAAGAGACCTTAATGTTATTGTTTATGTGTATTATGTTACACAGCGCGTCACGCTCTTGCCAGTGATACTCAAAGTTTGATTTGTGTTTTTGTTTACAGGTTCACCTTATTATCAGACACAATGGATTTACATGATGATCCGTCAGGGTAGGGGTTACGCATATAGTTTTATCTATGAATATCCCTTTAAATGCCTGATAACAAACACTTGCTTCACTGGACCTCTGATACCAGACTGTCTGCTGTCTATTTGCATTTATTCAAGTCTAAACAGTCTAGAGGTGGCAAACTTAGCAACGTTGTGGTTTGAAGGTTTATTGTTAATCGCGTCAGCTTTAATATCTAATTTGTTTAATCTGTACATTCTTCAAGAATCATATAATTCCATGATCGAATGTAATATGGTAAAAGCTAAAGTTTTCTAGAGTACATATTTTTAATAAGCACCTGAAACCAGTAAGAATGTATTCCAGCTGTTCTTATTGCCAAAAGGACTTCCAACTGGTTATGTACACACACATACATTCGTACTTACATACATACACTTTATAACAGCTATACAAGGTTTACTTTGCCATAATTTGAAATGAAACAAATTAATGTGTACAAATATATCAAATACACAAGTCAAAGTGTGATCGGAAATTTTTGATTTTTTTGTAAGCAACTGCCGTAAAAACCTTTAATTCCTTGTAAGTAAATATTAATGAATTGTCTCAATCCGAGACTTCAGAAGCGGAAGTTACTTGTGTTTTAGCCGTTATTGCAGGTGTTAAAAAAGTGAAAAGAAACTGTCAAGGTTTTATCATATACAAGTCAGTTGTCGTATATTATTAGATGTTAATATTCTTTTGATTTCATGATTTTGACCCTAAAACTTGTTTCAAAAACATTTATTTTTGTCTCTGAACATAAATTGAAGAGTCTTTATATCCAAGATGCTATTTATATTTTGCTTATTTGAAAAATATTCTACTGAACTTTGTTTTTCTTTATTATCGGACAAAATAATTACAACATTCAAGGTTAAAAATCCCTCCAGACAAAGGAATGTCTCAATTTCCAACCTTTCATGAACCGACTAGTTGACAAAAGTGGTTTGTTGTTTTGTTTCTAAGGTTGAAAATGTTTCTTGAAGTAGACAAACCAATTAATTTTTTAGACACAAATAAATCCTGCAGCAATCGTTTATTTGAATTATTTTTGTATTCGAGACATGGGAATGATAATTGAGGTGAAGGTCAATGATTTTCATGGCTAAGTTTCTATTATCTTCAACCATGAGTCAATAATTAAAGTCTAACACCAGACAATGCTATGACTATGAGAGTAAAACACCGAGTAGCTGCAGTTTTTGCTCTGACATATATTTTTGTGAAGTTAAGGCTTCAGAAATGTCATATTGCAATTAAGCAAATAAAAGAATTGCTGTATACTTATTTTCTTATTTTTTTTGTTCAAATTGTTCTACATTAATCTAAGACTTTGTTCAGTTGTGTTAACTTTAACTAGTTTTTTTACCGTATTAACTTGTAAAATGACCTTCAAAATCTGGATGCGTCTTATACACAGAACAAGGCGTTTTGTAATTTGCATAACAGCAAAAGTAAATGATCCTTTTGGATTAGCAAGCATTATGTTTACATTTTCTTCATTGAGAGCATCCCATCCATTTTACATCGGTATTGAAATGTTTTTAACTCTTTTAATGAGTACGACGACTCTTGTAAACAAATCAGTTATAAAGAAACATTCGCTCTGTATTCATTTTCATTGCCCACTTACTGTGAGCCTCAGTTTTTCATTTATTTCTGTCTTGAAGTGCTGTGACACACACTGTAAATCAAATATCTTTTGAAATTTAATTTTTTTGAATATTCAGTCTGTGTCTTGTATTTAGATAAAATGGTATGTGAAGAGTCCAATTTAGTAGCTCTTTAGTTGAATGTGGTATACTAATGGAATATTTTCGGAAGTTAGCCCTTTCAGTCCCAAAAACAGGATGTTTTGTTTCTGTTTATTTCTTATGTAGGACCCCCACTTTTCGTATAACCAACTTAGGACAGTTTTGATTTGTTTGCATTACTCTGATTTTCTCTCTAACAAATGCCTTGTTTTGTATTTGTTGTAAAAGGAGGTTTTAGATGTTGAAAAACTGACTGAGACTGAATGGTAAATTTATAGGGGTCACAACAGGGAAAAAATCTTTGAGCCTGATAATGAGTTGCAGTTTTTTTCGAAAACAAGAAGCTTTAAATTGACTTGATATAGAAGGCTTTGGAGAAGATAGATGGTTTCTGGTGCACATGTGGCCCTACTAATTATAGTTTTGACCTCTGGATAAAGGATGTGTTATTAGTTTATAATTGCCTGATGCCCTTGTTAACACGACGTTTTGTAATAATTACAGTGCAGTCTCAGGAATTCCAGGGATTCCTTATGCTGATGATAGTTTGCACCACGAGGTGAGGACTAATGTTGTCTGGAACTTTGTGTTTACCAATCATTATTGAAAGTATATGTCTGATAAGAGACGCCAAGGACTTAGCCTTAATTCCTGTTGAACTTTAAAGATGTTTGGAGTGTGTATTTTTTCTTAGCATTTTCAAGAAAACAAAGTTAACAAGAGTGAAGTTCCAAAGAGCACTGCCATTTTGTTTGTCTCTGCTCCCAAGCTCTCTCATGTCAGAAGCAGTCATCTTTAATCCCCAGAATTAAGCCACATAAATCGTTAAATGTGTTATGGGCAAAAAAAAAACATTAACAAGAGTTTCTTACCTGTATGTACTAGTATAAAATTATCCTGCTTGCTTTTTATTTTCAAACTATTTACTACTGGCAATGCTTAAATTCGTCTTGCCAATTACAGCTTCAGTTTTAAATTTTTGTGCCTGTTTTTTTGTTTCTAAACTTAATATTAAAGTTTTTTGTGAATGAAGAAAAAAAAGTAAAAAATCCCAAGATTTCAAAGTGGTGTCTTTAATTTTTGTGGTTTGTTCTTTTATATCAGTTCTTTTGCTAATAGTCCTCATTTGTTACTCACTCAAGAGGACCAGGGGCTGCGATAAACTATAAATTGATTTCTGTCATTTTGTGGCAAGAATTGGTTGATTTGTTTCTAGTGTCTTGTTAATTTACCAGTAGTACTTTTCTTTGAACTATTTCTTCCTTATACTTTACTATTGTATTGTTCATTACAGCAATTTGCCTACATGCCTGAAGATGGCCACCCAGACATGAATGGTGTACAATCAGGGGAGTCCCAGCCTGATGATCAGGGGGTTCCAAGAAATCATCCTGATGGACGGCCGGGAAGACAAAAAGGCCCTCGACGTAACCAGCAAAGAAATACTGGGGATTATTCTTTGGCATTGAGGTCAGTTTGTGTTTTACTAATTTATAATTTAATACCATTATTCAAAAGTGAGTTCAATCAATACATGAGGAACTGATTGTAAACTTATCTCAATACCTCTTTTGATTCCATCTAAGTGCTGTAGAAAATCGTTGAAAAACTCGGAAGTGCATTAGCATTGTAAACTAGCTGCAAATCTTTCTCACATGGATACGATTATGGGGATTCTTGTTCTCCTAATTAACTGATCGTGACCCACGCTTGTTTATTTCAGTTAATTGGTTATTATCAAACACTTTTGAAGTAGACTCAACTTAGACTCCCATAGTGGGACGTTACCCTTTTAAGTTTATTGATAAAGTTTGTAATTTTTATACAAATTAGTGGTGTTTTTTTTTGTTTTTGGAAGGCCATTTCTTTTTTTTTGTTACATATCAGTTAAGATATCAGAATGGTTTTAGGTATGTTCTTAGTTTTAATTTCATAGCGTGCGGCATACTTTTTAAATCTATAAAAGTATAAATTTTCTGAAACCCTAAAAGTTTTTCCATTCAGAAATATTTCTTTCGTTATAAATGACAAAAACTGACTGGCCTGTGTTTTAGACGCAAGCATTTCCAAACAAAGAGCTCCATCTTAAAAAATATCAAATGCAATGACATCAACTACAAGCCGAATCGATTAGAACCCCATAGCCACCAAAACGGTACCAGGCTTTTGCGTATTAATGTTTCATTCTTTTTTAATCGCAGTTCAAAGTTTACGTGCCTTCTTAAAGCAAAAAAGTTCAGAAAAAAGCCAATAACTTCAAATCCAGGTAAAATATCGTAAAATGCTGGTACCGTTTTTTATTCCAAGTATTTTGTTATCTTTGTGCAAAATTTCAGCAAGCTGCAAACAATATTTTTTGACTTGGAGCCTTTTACAGTAGCACAATTTTGCATTTTTCAAACTATAAGAAAAAGCGAGAAAAGGATTTTGCTTTTGACTTCGAATGTGTAAACAGGACTAATTGGATATCTGAAGCATTTAGAAAGTTATCCAATTTTAGTGAGTGACAGAAACATGAATCCCTATTTAATTTTGTTACCCTTATCAACTTACCTGCGATTGCAAAAAGCCAGAACTATTTTAGGCTGTCTGCATTGTTTTCCTCACCGGAGCGAACACACATTCGACCATGAACTCTCAAAAATCTTCCAAGTCAAGAAGGAGAAAAAAAGAAAAAGGAGGAAGAAGAACAAGTGGATGTTATTGAAAGGTCATCTTAATAACCAGATGGCTACTTGCGGGTGAACGAAATCATCCGACTTCAGTCTGCGGCAAATGTGTTAAAGGGAATTGTCTTCACCATATCAGCTGGCTTCAAGTATTCCAGAAACGAAAGTAAACATTGCAATAATTTCAAAGCAAAATTTATTATTCCCTATAACTTGAAAACCAAAGATAATTAAATTTTCAAACATGTATAAACCTCTACAGACTATGTCAGGGTTTTCATTAAGATTATCAGTAGCAGGAGAATAGGAAAAAGTAACAGAAGTATTTCAAAAAGCGAACCTTGCTAGGGGGGTCTGGGGGCATATTAAATATAGTAGCGCTACAGCTCATCTTGATTTAGCCGGAGATTTCGGCATAGTTGCTGGAGAATTCTCTGATCCCCGATGCCAAATGAACACCTTGATACATTTGGTCAATATAAAAAAATTCAAAGTTTTGACATCATAGAACCATTCTGATACCTTAATATTAATCTTAGCAACCTTGGAATACACACACATAAATATTATGTTGTTAGAGTTCTCACTGTTTTTTCATCTGGAATATTTAGAATACTTGTTCCAAGTGGTATGGTTGGAGCAATAATTGGAAAAGAAGGAAGCAAGATTGATAAAATTACTTCAGAAACATCAACACAGTAAGTTTTTTTCACATTTTTGTGATTTTGTGAGTTTGATTTATTTGTACTTGCTACTGGACCAGATAAAAACATCAAAGTGAAATTGATAAGATTGATTGGTTTGAATACCAGCAAGGCCAGAGATTTTTTCTCTTTCCTTTGTGTGGGTTTATGGGGTTCTCTGTTGATGCTGTAGATCAGTGAGACTTGGTTAATACCTCGTTCAAGTGGTAAGGCCTCACTAGAATCTATATGTTGATAAGATTGAATCTAAGATTAACATTTTAATATGTATATGGTGTTCAGTTTTAGGACAAACAAGTATTTTTCATTTCAGAATTGATTTTCATAAGAAGGAAGAGAAGGGTCCACCAGAGAAGGTAAATAATTATCTTTTGAGACCCCAGGAATTAGCTAGTCTCTCTCACAACCGTTTTTTCAGCTGGTCACCAAGCCAAAAAACGGATACAAGGGAGACCAGTAATCAGCCTATTTGCTCCCATCAGTTCCCAGGGGTTAGCATTACATAACAGTCACTTAGACCATAAAGGAAGTGATTATTTTTAACTAGCAGATGGCTGGGCCACAAAAGTGATTGTGGTGATAGAATTTTCAATCACAAAACAACATACTATCAACAACCTTGTTCAAGCATATAGACCCTATGCATAAATGGCAGTGGTTTGTATTTTTGTTTGTCTACTTTCAAATTAGCCCAAGTAGCCTTGTCGGCAGCGCAGTAGCTGAATGGTCAGCATGTTCAGCTCTTAATTTTAAGGTTGCAAGTTTGAGCCCTGGCCAGACCACTGTGTTGTGTCCTTGAACAAGACACTTTACCTGACTTTGTTCCAGTCAACTCAGTTGTATAAATGAGTACCAGCTATTCTGGGAGCTAACCTGCGATAGATTAGTGTCCTGTCCAGGGGGAGTCAAAGACTCTTATCCGCTTAACACTACGGAAACCGGAGATAAGCGCCGGCCTAATGGGCCAGTAGGCTTGAGAAAGGATTTTTTTTTAACTTCCAAATTAGCCCTAACAGCCTTGTTCTTGAGCTAAACTTTCAAAAGAATATGTAGCCCAAAACTAGGCTAGTAGGTCTAGTTTTAATGCAAATAAAAGTATATTTAAATGGCAGCCATTTATATGCATAGGCACTATCAAAGGCTGTTTAAATTAAAGGCCATTATGCTTTTTTTAAATACCACTAATTTTATTCCTGAGTTGAAAACAAAAACTGTTGATAAAGAATCTTCTTTTGTTTTGGAGTCAAAGCAAAAATCAAGAGAGATGCCATTTCTTGTCATGTATCTTCAGACCTTTTTGCCCAGTTGGTAGAAAAGATAAATTTTGTTCCGACTTCATTATCAAGTATTTGAATTATTTCTGAAGTTATTGAACCAGTTGTTTGTTTACCAACTTGACTTCAAAATAAGAACAATGTGAGATCAGAATTGAAGAGTCTGTTGCAAAAACGATTTAAGTGGCTTTTGACGTTTTCTCAATTATTTTGATGAACATTCCAGTCCTTTGTTCAAAGATCTTGAAATATTAAAACTGAACGATCTTGTCAACTTTCATGTTGC
>JAOBRD020711122.1:0-16750 GCA_027575215.2 Hydrozoanthus sils
CGTTTCCGTTGAGTTTTAAAATCTTGCCAAAACTCAACGGAAACGCTTGCTACGCAGGCTATACACAGGACTCCTATCGCAAATTCACAGACACCGCAGACAACAATGCAGGTATCTGTCAAAACATCGCAAATACGTGCGAGATTTTTAGAATAGAATTATTTTCAAAATTCCGTATTTATGTATTTGGTAAAAACGCTTTACCATCATGTATTGCTATTTTCAGTTTTGCGTGAATGGTATTCAAGAGGATTTAAAACTTTAGCACGTGTAGTGTGAAAATCAATTGATGTCAGCTAGTAAACTAAAAAACCTAGCATCCTTGATAACCGTCCGCAAAATTACATCAAAGTTTTTCCTAAAAACGATAAACAAAATATTTAAAATGTATTAAAACTGGAGCTTTCCTTACTTAACTTTGACTTATAAAAATTATTCCAAATCTAAAACAACAAGGATTGATCATACGGTTGCATTAGTGAGTCCATCAAAACACTTGCATTTACGCGAGTTTAACTCACCCTAGCTCGTTTAAACTAGTCAGTTTGTGACAAATTCGATCGATATTGAGAGTTTTTATTCTTATATTCAACATTTTAATGATTTATTCTCAAACCACTACGAAAAAAGGTTCCATTTAAAATTATGGCCATGTGGGAGATATTTATAGGCGAATATCATAACGACAAACCGGCGAAGCATAACTGTACTGCAAAATTCTCCTCGGTAAAGAATAAACAACCATTTAAAGTGAAGGAAAAACAGATCAAAGCGTGTTCTAGCGCAACAAGCCGTGGTTTTGTTTATTTCTTACCTGCTCGGTTGTTTTCCTTCGCTCGTTAAGATTCTGCACTGCTTTAACAACCTCGGCAAAATACGCATCGAATATTTCCGTCGTATTCATCGCATTAGGTGAAGATTGCAAGAGAAGTATACATTTCGCTGTTGCGTTTTGAGATTAAGAATGTATAATTAAGGAAGCAAGCCTAATTTTCTTCTGTCTTGGGGATTAGGCGATCGCGTTGAATAATTTATGAAATTTTTGGTTGCCGCCAGCTGCGTGTTGTTAGTTTAAGATATCACTATTCCCTCGAGCCGGATTTTGAACAAAACGTCTCAAAGGGAATTATATAACTAGCAAGTCAAGCTGTGTTGCAGCCCCGCTTTCAATTGAATGCTGTCTTTTTACGGCTGCACTGGCACATTTGATTATTAAATCTATTATGAAGTCGCTAGGCATTTTTGCTCCAATGAATTATGAACTCAACTCTTTTATTTGGCTGAAGAAAACACTTTCCAGTACAGATAATTTTAATCTTTCAAGTAAATGAAGATAATCTGTTCAACAACTTCTGTTTCAATTAAAAAGTGGCAGACCTGGCTTACAAAGCAAAAACTTTTTACGTACTGGGATAAAAATAAGTATTTTTTTTCTTAATTATATATTTTTCTTAATAATTTATATTAAATATGCTCGATTTTGAGAAATTAAAATGAGAGTTTTTTGGAAATCAAGAGCAATAAGTTGCGTTGCCCGGCTTAAGTCAAAAGCAAATTACTTCTGTTATATTGCAAGGAGAATCGCTTGTTCTGATCTTTCTCATAATAAAGAAGCTACTTGGAATTTGTTTTGGAAAAATAAGCAAGGATCATGAGACTCTTCTATCTGTCCTTGAGAATTAAACATGCCGCGAACAAAATTAGTTCAGCCTCCTTCTTTATATATTTTTGTCAGTTTAAAAAATTTGTTTTATAAACATTGTAACAATTAACAGAAAGCAAAATCTAAAACATTCTTCTCACAAGTACAAAAATCGAAAAAAAATTAACCAAGAAGACATTGTAAGTAATAACGTTACTGTAGAAGTTTCATATCATTTCGATATTTTTTTGTTTGTTTTATCTTTTCCGATTTTTTAACTTGGTTAATTAAATAAAGCGACTTAGACTTCGTATCTCAAAAAGATAAAGGATTTACCGTTACATGTATGTATTTTGCATCTCCTATTGTCTTGAAATGAAATAAACAATATTTCATCAACGCGTAAAAATTGTCAACAGCTTCTATGTGAAAGAAAATGCGAAAACCGACGAGTTCAAATATGGTAAAGATATCTCTTAGTTATTCAAAACGCTGCATTAACTAAAATTGATAAAGAATTTGCGTAGTATTACTTTTAAATTAGAAGAATAAGTTTAGAATACAACAAATCAATAGAGTGTGCAACTGCATTCTATACGAAACCCAAACACACCATTTGTAATCCAAACATACTACTCCACGCAATATCCGTGTGCAAAATCTCGATTGTCGAGGCGTAACCGATTCCAATTTCAACCGCATCACTTAAAAAAATCCAAATCGTCAAAAAGTTTAAGCCAAACAGAAATTTAGTTTTGTAAAAACAAGGTTATGTAAAAGTGTTGAAGTACAAGATTTTGGCGTCTCCTAGTTCTTGAACTCGAGAATTCCCGCTGCGCTGTTCCAAAAATTTTGATTCCACGATTTTGGAATACCACGCGACTTAAATGTTTTAAATAACTTTGTTATCTAGATCCTGAATATAGAACTTGTTTTGTAGGAGTTAGATACTGTGATGCTAAGATTTTATAAAAACTGAAGTTGGGTTTATCAGTTGGTCCATGCAAGCTGTATTAGTCTTATCACGGAAGTATAGCGCCGCAGTGGAAAGAGACCGCACTAGCCATTTAGCTAGATTAGCCTTTGCTATTTCTAAAATGGCTGGTGCCATTAACAGTTTTATTGTAATTTAAGGACTTTTGTACTTATTGTAATGTAAGGAATACCAAATAAATTTGTTGTTGTTGTTGCATTTTGAACCAATGAGAAGAGAGATTGACGTCAATTGTGTTTAATTAATAAACTGCATTAAGTAGAAGTGGGAAGTAGATATCAAAAGACAAAAATGGAACAGTCAGTAAAAGCAAAAAAATGGAATGAATTTTGATTCACAGCCACTAATATTTTTTACTACTGGCAAATCAGCAATTGCACATCGGTGCAAATGATATGGAGATAGCCAGTGAAAACATCACCTAACAGGTCAGAAGTACTGAACTTAATTGAGTGTTAGCAGCCGTGCATTGCTGCTTAGGTCTCGTCAACACGGCATAGCTAACAACTCGAAAAGACTTGGCAACGAGTCGACTGCAAGCGACTTGTAAAAAGAAAACGGTCCAATTAGGTTTAAATCCATCCCGAGCTCTCGTTCCGAATCCATCAGTGTTAGAATTATTTTTCATCAACTCCTTGGCGTTTCCGAAACCGTTTTGAAAATCCATTCGAGTGCCTGCTCAACAGCTGATTGGTTATGAAAAGTCGTGTGAGTACTGCATGCTCTAAAGCTGATTGGCTAGACACACGTCATACTTACCGAACCACCGGGGTTCGCAGTGTCGTCAAGAGGCTTCCCATAATATGCCGGCCAGTGGCAACAAATTTTGGCAATCAGATTTTGAGCGGAAAAAGTACTTAATGTGTCTTTTTCACTCACATAACTGCCAATACTTGCTTTGGACGGGTGTTTAGCCAGCCAGGGTTGGCCGACCTGACAATTGTTGGCAGGATTGCTTGCATGGTCGTTGGAGTTGTCAGTCTTTGAACCTATTCCATTTGATAAACGTCTGCCATTCTGTTGAGTCTACAAAACGTATTAAATTAACTTTGTTTTGATATATTTTGTATATATAGAATAATAATGATAATGATTATGATAGTAATAATAATAATAATAACAATAAAAATAATAATAATGATAATAATAATATTAATAATAATAATAATAATAATACAATTATTTTATATTGCATGGGAAAATGTTCACACTGGGCGCATTCACAATGGTCAAGCAATCAAAACGTACAAGATGAGTGACATAATTGAATTAGTAAGTAAAATAGAAATACGTAATAAAACCTAAATTAGTTGACATACGCTTCTCGAAAGAGATAGGAACTTGGGGAAAACCCAGGAGCGGTCACCAAATATGGCAAGAAAGCGTGGCTTTGATTGTTGTAACGCGACAGTGTAGTGGAAGACCTGAGGTTGTATTATAGAGGTCACGTTACCACACCGCACTTAAACTAATCATCTATGACAAAATGATGTTCAGAAACAGAAAGAGCAGGTTAACATTAGTTAGAAGACTTAGTTTCAAGTCTCAAGGTTAAGTATTTAAAAAATGACAGCGAACATAAAACTAAGGAAATGTATATAAAATGGCACTGGAGAGCAAGGCTGTCCTCCATTCATACAAGTTCTTAGAAAACATTTTATTTTCTGCTGCTTGCATCCTTTTACATATCTTATGTCAACATCTTTCATAATTTTGCCATTTTGTTAATTCTTTCCATTTCTGGCCACCATTTGTCACAGCTGAATGATTTTTAAAAGTAGCTAAGATCACGTGAACCCAGCTGCATAGATAACATGTAACGAAAGATAACATAACATGGCATAACATATCGAAAATTGAGATAACGTGATATAACCCAAAATGACGTTGCTTAACTGAGCATAACATATTCCAGTGGCATGGCGAGGGTCTGAAAATTTTGCAGGCCTATATTGCCGAGCGAGCGCCTAAGACACGAACATTGCTAGGGGGGGAGGGGGGATGCTCCCTTGGGGAATTTTAGAAAATTGCGTTTCTGAATTCGCCAGGAATACTCTAAATAGTAAAACCTAGCAAAGATGTTCCTTCCGTCTTTCCTGGAAGGAAAAAGAAGTGTTTTTAGCGTTGGATCCGTAAACGTACTGATTACGTATAGACACGGCCTGGGGACTGGGACGTTATTTATTAGCAAAGTCTTCTCTCCACTCGTTTGTAATATCAACATTATGGTTTTTGGGCAAGTATTTACCACGCAGCATTCATTGCAAAATAACAATTTTAACAGGTGCTTTTAAAGATTTTTCCCCTTTTTTTGAGTATGGTTCAAATAATTTTTCTATACTATTCTTTTCCCTGTCAAAATTATTTGAAGGCCTGGGCTTGCAGGCCTACAAGCTGGCTACACCAATGATCACAACACATCACATTATAATGTAACGTCAGTTAACACAAGATTAAGAAGCTAGACAGACAAGTAGCAACAATTGTTATTTTCGGGTCTTTGTACATCTTATTCCTATATCTAATTCTGCAAGTTGCAATTGCTGGGTTTCACCTGACTTCATAGTGGCCTTGTACCTTTGAACAACAAAATTTGATGATTTCTTTTGCTTAGGAAACAATTCCAAAGGCCCTTTCGTCTTTTGTCTTTAGAGTTTCTCGGGAGCGAGTACAGCCCATGAATTGATTTTCACAGATTTCATGATTAAAAAAAAGAAACCAAAATAATGGACGGCAAAAAATAGAAAACTATAATCTAAACAATAAGAAAGAAAAATGTATCACGAAAATTGATGCAAATGACGCGAATTGATTAATATCCAAATCCTTTCTACAACTATTGGCTTTCAGTAATCGCAAAAGGTGTCATCTTGTTTTACTGAGTTAAAGATATCCATGTCGCGCTTCTTTTCAGCGATGACGAGTTTTATTCTATTATATCGATTATGTAACATGTATTATTGCCAAAATAGATCTCTTGTATATAGTCAATATCGAGATAAGCAGTGTATTTGGGTAAACTGGATTGGTGATACAAAGTTCCTGTGAAGTTCAACTTCAAGTGACAACAATAAAAGAAGTTATATAAATAATCAAATACTAATATTTCGGATTTTAATAATTTATCTCGTTATTTGGCATTTGATTACCGTGTTTCTCTCTTGATTACCTGAAAAACGTTTGGGGTTCAGATTTACTGAGAAACAATGCTAGAAAAATAGATTACTAAAGCAGCATGTAATGAAACACGATACACCTGCAGAAATCCAACCGAGTCTGCAGTGAGCAGATGGTCTCGAAGCAATGATTATTTAGCGAACGAATCTGTCTTGAACAACATTGGTTTAAAACTTTCAGCGCACTTTTTAAGTTTGTCTTTTGATTTTGAATGAACTTTATCGGTCAGGCCTCATACAAATTTACAAGTGCGGATGAGTGCGAAAGATTCTTGCAGTAACTCATGATCAGTAACCAGTTTGTCCAAGATTTTAGAAAGCACGATTATCTTCGCTGACGTTAATTTCTTCATGACTAAATATTCTCCTTCTTGTGGTTTCTTGTCTTTTAACGTCTTTTGTTCTTGAGCTCAGGTTTAAACTTCGAACATGTTTCGGCTCTTGAGATCTGTTGGGTGACATACCTGTAGTTGGGATGACTGAAACAAAATGGAGAGGGCTCTCACTATGACCGAAACATATCAGAAGTTCAAGAACAAAAAAGTTAGAAGACAAGAAATCCCAAGAAGAGAATATTTAGTTTGTCCAAGTTACCAAACTAAGTTTATCGTTTGGATGAACTTTATTTGTTAAAACTAATTCTAGTTTTAAATCTTGTTTGATGAAAGTTTTTGACGGCCATTTTCTTGTTTACAGCAGTTATTTGAAAGCGAATTTTGTTTTTCATCAAACATAAGTTGTTTTCTTTAACAAACAGTTTTAGTCTAAGAGCGCTTGCGACCTTCGTTATTACTTTTAGTTGTCTTCTTTACCTAAACACTGTTTTAAAATGTATAATTTAGGATTATATACTGAATAAACTCTTATACAGTTCTTAAAAAGCTAAAATGAACCAAATAGAAACTTAACCGAAGCGTTTCACTTTCTGCCTCAGGGTATTTGATCAGTGTGAGCTTTCTTAAATACGTCGTTTACAAAACTATTATTGTATATGGCACGGCTTTTGTTATTACCTTCTTTAACTAAACACTGTTAATAATTTATTTAGGAAGACATAGAACAAACTCTTACACAGTTAAAAACTAAAATAAACTAAAGAGATATTAATTGAGTGTTTTTGACTTCCGCCGCAAGTATCTAATCGGCGCGAGTTTTCTTAAACTTGTCGTTTACAAATAATTGTTAATATTGTAATCGTTCAGGCTTCCTTCTCTGTTGTTAATTTTGTTGAGAGACTTTGAGAACACAGACGAGAGAGTCTAATATGTTAACTAACCAGTCCAACTTTTCATGTTTTTTTCTTTCGTTTAATTAAACAGTACCCCCGAGAAACTTCCGCGACATATTTACTCAAATATCGCCGGACAACCTCAAACACCGACGTAAAACTTTGGAATCTTTGATAAAAGTATTTGCCAGGGAATCGTGGGATACTCGAAATGTCTAATTTTGCGCTTTTCTTAATATGTCCAAGCGACCGAATTATCAAGAAATATCAAATTGCGGCTGCAAACAGACAAAAACTATAAAGAGCTTCCTCGTTAAGATTGTTTGCCCGGTTTTGACATTCTGAAACGATCAAATTCTCCTTGGTAAACACAATATTGCTACATTCTTGTTTATTGATCCTCTCTACTGTAATAGGATCAACTTCTTCGCCCTTACGAGTACTTCACCGACACACGTTATATTGAAATTGCAATGGCCTACAACTCTGAATTCCACGAAGTATGTTTTTCTACCAATTAAGAGAGCCTTGTTTTTGAGGGTTGTATAGATTCTTACCTCAGTAACAGACGTGTTTTTCATCTTCTGAGAACACTAAGAATAAGCGTTGAGTTAAATGAAGTTGTTGAGAACTTGATAACCTTCATTTTCAAATTTTCGACAGATCATGCTCACACAATCTCGGCAGGGTGACGAAGTCAAGGCATCTTATATTGCGCTCGAAGCACTTTCCACCGATAGTCGGACGAAGCTGTCTTACACTGTCTTTGTATCTCTCTAATCAGTTTTTCTCTCCATGATGAAACGTTGAATCGAAGCTTCTGTATTTTTAATTAAGATATTGAAGACACAGATAGCATCCAAAATTGATCATCTGAACACTGCTAAGTAACCCGAATAACAAAACTCGGCATCTAAGGACAAGAATTTGCATGACACTAAAAATTGCGTTACGCGTCACTGACATTTTGACAGGCAAAACAAAAGAACAACTTCTCTCGCTCAGCGGGAATAACCTGATTGTTGCAGCATTTTGAATTTATTCCAGTAAATATGTAACAACGTATTCTACGGAACATTTAAATTTCAAAATTAGTTTTTGATAACTAAGATCGAGGGAAAGATTTGAGTAAGTTGAATGTTTAAAAAACTTATCTTTTCTCCAACAGAGCTGTGCATAAATATACAAAAAACCACCAGTAAATGTTTGTTAAGTTACTAACAACCGCTTATAATAGATTTGTTTTAAAATAAAAACTTTGTGTTGTTTACGAATTTTCGATTATGATTATTTGGCTCGCCATTGGTCTGTTTGCCAGCAGCTGCTTAAATAACTTCCGTCTGTACTTAAATCTAAAATTGCCGCCAATCAAAACCGATAAATTTAGCGATGAGCAAATACTTTTGCCCACTGATGGCCGTAAAACGTTTGTTAACCTCTTTGGTACTGTCGTATGTGTTAACAGTGTTGTTCAATCTTGTAGCTGTTGTTGATTGTCAGTAACACGAGGAAGCAAACATGCTTGTGAAAAAGCAACCATGCCATGGAGTCGAAGACGAGTTTATCGTCAGAATGATGTTGTGAAATAAACCGATCTCGCCTACTTTCAACTTGGTCAGCGCTTATCTCCGGTTTTTTGTATGCTTAGTGGATAAGAGTCTGCCGAATTCCCCCTGGACAGGATCTTGTGCAATATCTAAAATGGAGCTTGTTCGCCTTTCCTCAGCCTCGGTATGTTTTTAGAATATTCTTAAATTTTGGGCATTTTTCAGCGTCATGTTGTTATAAAAAAATGTATCTGCCGCCTCGGCTTGCATCCGTCAAGAGTGGGCCGGAATTCGATCTTTGTTTAGGAAACTTCGAGCTTTTCATTGATTTACACGCTTTTTTTTATAAGAACCAGTAAATTTGGCCGAGGCTCGTTCTTAATTTTTTTTTGGCTATTTGAGCCTCAAATTGTTCTTAAATTGTTCTTATTTCTATATGTGTGTTTAAATCGAAGAAAAGCTAAGGTATTGCAACACACGCATTGGAAAACGTATTTGATCAATTCATCCTTGCGGATTTATCGTGGGTTCGCAGCTGAGTCATTTTCCCGAGACGACTTCCAAAAGTAGTGATGATAAACAGCGAAAAATTTCTTATTAATTCTGTTTTGTTTAGTACATGTATTAAAGATCGAAGTTCAGTGAAGTTTAAAACAAAAAATCAGCAATCCAGCCCGAGTCTTAGCTTGTTCTTTTAATAATACCACACAAAATTGCTCGATTCTGATTGGTTAAGAGCGGTGCAATTTTTTTCTCAACAAAATTCTTTATAAAATGCACCAATTTGAATCCAAACTTGCAAACATTCCCTTCTTGAGTTTCAGAACTCAAGAGTGATGCAGTTACAAGCGGTTACACCAAAGAAGACTACCCGTGGTGAAACAAATGATGTGCAACTGGGAATAAAAAATCGGCGGGAAAATTCAATATTCAAAATTCATTCACAGTAAAACATGAAAGCCAGCCATGTTGACTCTTGGCGCGAAGACATCTAGTTCACAGCGGTCGCCAAAACAAGTTCCAGACTACCTGTCAGGGATCATTAAGTTTCCAGTGATTGGTGGAGCCGGCTCGGTCTTCTTCTTTAAAATTAAATTTTACGGAAATCTTGAAATGTGTACATACTCATTGTGGTGTTTCTAATTTATAGTAAAAATGTTTCAATCCATCAACTTTCGTGCCACTCCGTATTGATGGAGTAGCATAACAGATTTTTTAAATTTCAGAATGTACGATTTTTTTTTTTGGTCATTGTCACCTGTAGGAATTTTTTTTTACCAAATTTTCTTTGCGCGAATTTTTTTTTTTGCATTTCTCCCCACCATCACTTTTCTACTGGTCGGCCCCTTATTGAAGCTTTTTGCCTCGGGAAATGTCATGGTGATGGGTCAATCCTTTCGGCTTTTTGTCGTAACCATAGAAACTCAAAAAATGTACAGTACTTACAAATGTAGAATAAATCGTGTATCGAGTGTAGGGCGACCTAAGAAAACTCACATAAGAACTTGTCTAAGTTGGACATCCTCTGTTACTGAGTGCCTGTGACATGAATGATTTTTTTCTCTCAGTGATAAAACTTGCTAAATGAGGAATAGGGGTGAAAAAAATTGTCGAAATCTTTTATGGTTCTCGAGATATTTAATAACATTCAATGTTCTCAAGTGATAACGCCATTGAATGAATAGGCAAATTTTCTGTTTTTTGAAATCTGCTGCCAATTCAACGAAACAACTACAATGACAACGAAAATTTCCAACTACCCTGAAGAAAACCTCGAAATACATCACCAATCCAAGTTTGGCTTAAGCCCCCGGGTACACCCAAAATGTTGTTGGATAGTGAGGAAGTTGAAAAAGATATCTGAATAGGAGATAGGAGAATATTGAGTAAAATAGTCAAACCCTCCCTCGTGGCAAGGGACTAGTACACCTCTGGTTTGAGAACGGTTTGGCGAACTCACATCAAATATTAACTTCAAAATTAATTTTTCAACTTCCCAAAAAATCACCAAATTTAAAATTTTCTTTAAAAAATACCAATTTTCGAAAATAAAATACAACTCAAAACTCATCCAAAAAATCTTAAAATATTCAAGCTTATTCCCCTTCATACCATCTGTGTTATAAGCGATAGATTTTGTTGATTCAAATCATGGACGGAGATATCGTAGTAAAATATGAGCGCTTTGGGTGTTCTCGGGCCTCGAAATCATCCAAAGGTTATGGATTTGCAGCAGATTTTTAAAAAATGAAAAATTTACATGTACATGCAGTGACGTCATCACTTGAAACAATTAAGTGCAATTATCTCAAGAACAATAAAAGATTTATCGACAAATATTTTTCACCCCTATTCCTCATTTAGCAAGCTCTGTCCACCGAGATAACAAAACATTTCATGTGATAGGCACTTTAAGACTTAAAATATTCATATTTGTATTTGGTCGATGGGACTCACACACACACAGCGGTATTGGGCAGGGAAGGAAGATAGCTAACACTAACGGAACAAAACAGCATCGCGCGTGTTTATAAACAATTTGTAGAATGGCTCAAAACGAGGCTAAGCCATTTTAAAAGAAACTTTGTTATGGCCTCTTTACATCGTAACCATTTTCTATGCTCTTATATAAAATAGATTTTAACCCAATCATAGCGCGAGTACCTTTTGATTTTATCCGATTACCCGGAATGAGAGGAGCTCCTCCCATCTGCCCCCATTCGGTCCTAAGATATTTCCGCCTTACCCAACCCCCCAAAAGATTATTAGTAGAGACGTTAAGCAATGGAGAATTTCTTCACGATGGAGGTCTGTTTGCCGTGCGTAGACTGGGTCAATAACGGCGGTTTTGGCGCGAATTTCTTAAGCAGCACGCGCCTTACCACGACGGATGCGCACTCAGGAAAAAGGGCGCGAAAACTTAATTCAATTTAAAATTCACAAACGTAAACAAAGCCTTTTCGCCCAATCCTTGGTGATCGATTCAATTATTTCGTATTATATTCCAATAAACTTCGCCCTGTTTACGGTCTCGACGAGAATATTACCACGGAGGTGACAAGTGTCTTGGCGGCCTCCGTGACGGTCACCTCGACCACTTTTTTGACTGCTGATATTTGATTTCCGGTTGACCTCTATTGGCAACACGGACGTCTGTTGCTTAAGGTCTCCAATGTCATTGTGTAATCTCTTCCTGACGAGTATCCAGCCCCTAATGCATGCTGGTATTTTGTAGATTTATACCTTCAACGAACTACCTCATATCTTAGACTCGACACTTCCCTAGCTTTCCAAGACTTTAATGGAACTTTAATGTATAAAAACTTTGTACTTATAAAAATCTTAGTGACAATGAAATAAAAACTCCCCGAGGATGAATCCGCTGACCGGAAGTTACGGGATGGTTTTCGTAATTGCAGCTTCTACTTCACAATATAGTCACGTGAAAAGTGATTTCAGTCAAAGAACTATTGTACATGGCCAGATCAATGTAAGCTGGCCCTCTTACATATTAAGTTAGAGCATTTGCACAGTCCAAAGTCGATTCTTGCCTATTGTCTATAATTTCTGCTTCAATTATTTTGCTTTACCGTTAATATATTATATGAAGAGACACTATGTTGTCTGTTAATAGTCCTATCGATCAAATACTTTTGATTGACAGCTCCAACTGTTCATAATCACCCATTAATTTTTGTGGTTCCTGTAAAAAAAAATTGGCCTAAAGCAAGGCAAAATATATAGCTAATGCAAAACTTTAGCAATTTGTGGTTTACACTTCCGGCCGTAATCAGTTACCGAGCTATCTTTCTCTTTGTTTGTCAGACATTAGATTTTGTGCTTTGTGATTTGTATATACAAGTTAAATCGAGCTTTGCACATGCGCACAGCGAGCCAGACCATCAAAAAATGGATAACAAAATTTTTTGAGTAAAAAATTGTCAAAAACGGACAAAATATTTAAATTAAACAGGGTAATTTGTGAATTTTTTCTCTCGCACACACATTTTCCAGTTAAAACTTATATTTTCTTCCCGTTTTAACAAAAGATAATTAATAGATCACATTTCAACACACCGTAAGCAAAGTGGAATTGTAAACACAGTCTTCTCCGAGGTGAACACATGGCAGCTTATACAGATAGGATGGCCACAGACTCGCCATTTACTGCATATAAATTTGCATTTTAAATCAAAACTTCGCCATTTTTTGAGTTTTTGCCCTGAAATGTACTGTGAAGACTGCCATTACATTTGTTATTATGATCCAATTTCTCAGGAAGAAAATTTTTTGAATTCTACAAGAGCTCACTAAACACGCGTTTTCAATTAGTCTATGAACAAGACAGAGGAACGAACAATTGACAGAGTACCAATGAAAAGTCTAAAGACATAAACATAAACACATACACAAACGGAAGCAACAACTATTACAAATAAAAACATTAAAAGTTAAACAAGATCGTTTTTTGTACACGAGTGAACAAGTTAAAAAACACACATAATGTCCTAATTTCCTAGTCGCACCTCTTGGTACGAAAAAAATTGTGAAAATCTAAAACAATTTAAGCTTCAAAAATTCTTAAAGCTAAATCGATCGATGAGTTACAATACTTATTCGTTTTAAGTCGCCCCTCAGTTTGAGGAAATAACCCGACCCCAAAAATTACATTATTTTGTAGTTGTTCGTTTTTACCCGGCACAACTTGCCAGAGCAAGAAATTTGAAATTTGGTATTATCTTTAGCATTGCAAGTGTGCAAATTTCTGAGCGGCAACTGAATAATAAAGAATGAGTTTAATCGGTGTACCGGCCAGGCTAAGAACAGTCAAGAAACCGCCGAATTGCTGCACGCTAGCACAAATACTAATACAAAATAACAAAAATATTTCTAAAGAATATTTACAAACTCTCGCCTCCTTCTTATATATAATATTTGATGTATAAAATTCATTCGTTTTGAACAGAAAACTTAGCACTCGTCAAAGCACCTGCCTGATCTACGGGCTGTGCAAACCAAACGAATTGCAAAAGCTTGCAATTTTTTCTCAAAGTGGTCCAAGTTCTGCTTTAAATTGAATAACGACGTTGCAACGGTTCCCTAGTTAATCGGTTTACGTCGACAATGCCGCAACGGCTTGGTGAATAATACCATCTTTAAAACACTAAGATCTACCAATAAATACAGCCAACTTAAGCAGCAAACTGTCGCACGTGCAATTTTAAAAAGTCGCATCAAGAAAAACAAAGAATCAGTTTGATCACGTGCATTTTGTACTCTCGTGTAACTTATTCTTTTTCTTGCAGGCTAACACAAGCCACTGTACGCTTGACATTTGTTTGGGATGGGGTGCTGGAACTAAACAAGCACCGCACCCCTCTCCTTTTGAGTTGCAGTTGTTCTGCTTCCGGGAACAGCAATCTGGTTCAGTAGCTGAACACATACATACACACTAATGAGGCCACTTAAACTTCCGATATGAGTTCGTGCACCAGATAACAGCCTCGTCTTATCTTACTCATGCAGAGCATACAAGCATTAGCAGTTTGTAGCTTGTTGGGCACCAGGAGGAAGGTTGGCGGGAATTTGAAGATGATTCGATCCTCGCCTCGTCTCATTGTCCTTACCCTCTTCGCCTTCCACTGATTCGTCCGCCATTTCAATTTTCTGGTCTTCTGTTCGTTTTCCCCCCTGGTTGTACCACAACATACCGATCACTCGTTCTAAATTCGCTTGTTCCGTTGGTGTTCCCGTAGCTCCATCCTCTAACTGTTTTTCCTCCCACACATCCTTGTCAGCCTTATCATAAAACGTTTCGTATTTATGGAACTTGGTATTGGAACCGTCCTGTACTTTCCTCTGTAGTTGATACACTCTGAACGCTCTCTGTATACGTGCCGCAGCAATATTTTCTGTCTTGAACTGAGCAATTACATTGGACACCTTCTCCTCTTCCTTGTTCTTGGCATCTTTCTTTGAGAATCTCTCTTCCAATCTTTTTACCAGATCATTCATTTCCACCTCCTCAAAGCCTTCCATATTACCTAGTACTCTTCTTACCAATACTTGTAATAAGTCCAAACAGTAAATTTTGTTCCCTTGCCTTAAAGGAACGTCCAGCTTCTCAAAAACGTCAACATTTGGTTTAGGGATTCTAAGCGGTGGATCTAGGTCGTCCAGTAGGTCACTTAATTGTTTATAACTAATATAATGAGTTGCATCAGAATCATAATTTTCCCACACCTGAATATAAGTCTCAAAATCATCGTCAGTAAGACCAATTTCGTCTTGTGACTGCGCTTCGTTAAAGTTCTCAAGAATAACTGCAATGTACATGTTGACTATAATCAGAAAAAGTAAAGTAATGTAGCTGACAAAGTAGATTACCGCGAGCCAAGGGATCCCGCAGTCTCCATTCATACCACCGGGTTTTTTGTTCTTATCGCAACCTGGGGGCGTACCCTCCTCTTGCATTATCGGATCGAGAATCGTGTTCCAGCCCGCGGCCGTGCCGATACGAAATAGAAGAAGCATGGAATTGCCAAACGTTTCGAAATTTACCACTTCCGTTATACCATTCCACTTTTTGACATAACCAAACAAAGACATTCCAATAATTGCATAGATAAATATAATGAGGAAAAGTAACATAGCGATGTTCACCAGTCCTGGCAACGACTTAACAAGTGCAAAGAGTAGACGGCGAATTCCTTTGGCACTTTCGAAGAACCTCAAAAGCCTTCCTAGACGGAACACACGAACAACTCGTAGCAATCCTGGTGAGAACGGCATGGGCATCTTCAAATAATCCTCCACAATAATACCTGCGAACGAAACACACGTGTTTCAATCGATAAGAACTTTTGCCAAGAAACTCTCCACTTTCCATATCTTAAAGCTATAAACTGGAAACAAACCAGATGTAAGAAGTTAAGAAAAACATTGGAGTCTAACAAACATAGACCGATTCGCGAGTGGTTTTGTAAATACCACAGTTAGCCATACTCATCAGTTTTCTTTTATTCTTCTTTACTTTTTACTTCTTTAAATTTTAATAAAGTTCTTCGTATCTATTCGCATATTTACCGTAGTTCATATCAGCGATGTGAAAAGATATCTCATAATATCACATCGAGAAACTGCGTACTGAGTACGAGTATAATGGGATTGGTAATGAATATGGTATATATAAACAAAATAGTCTTTCCAAGGTTACTCAAGATACATAAAAACTCGTTGGTAAACTCAGAAACAGTTCCGGGTTTTTGACGGGAATCGGACCCGCAGATGTGATTTAATACTTGTTTCTCCACAATGGTTTCACAACTTTACCTCACTAAATGTGCATTATGTTAAAATATCAACGACTTTATGTTTTTTAGGCGCAATGAGTTTTCCAAACAAAAAATAACCTTATATGCAAAATGTTTTACTTACCAACAATTGAAAAGATGACAATGGTGAAATCAAACAGGTTCCATCCTTGTTTGAAGTAGTCAAAGCGCAGGGCTATGAGACGGACAACTGCTTCCAGGATAAAAATACCAGTGAATATGAAGTTGAGGTAGAGCAGAGCAAGAGTAACACCTTTACTTTGATTGTGATGCTCGATCATCATCGTCAGCATGTTTAGTAATATTACCGTCATGATGAACACTTCAAACTTCTTCTGATGAATCAAGTCAAATACCCAGGCACGCCACTTAGACTATGAAGAATGAGAAGCAATAAAGTTTACAAACAGGCAACTGACGTTTTCGTTTAATGTAATTACTAATAAGAGCAACAAAAAAGACGACTATATGAAATACAGAAACAACAAGAGAAAGGAAGCTTCGTGTAAAACAAGACAAGTGAAGGTTTTGTTCAAAGAATGCAGCGTATTACTAGTTTGAATAACAGTTAAAAAACAAACGCAATATCGAGAAAGGTAAAAAGAGTCAAAATTACTTTCAGGCTACAGAGATACCAACTGCAAGCAAACTGATATACGTATGTTATTACAAGCGTGCCACAATCGAAGCTGAAGACGTATGTTATTACAGGTGTGCCACAATCGAAGCTGAAGACGTATGCTATTACAGGCGTGCCACAATCGAAGCTGAAGACGTATGCTATTACAGGCGTGCCACAATCGAAGCTGAAGACGTATGCTATTACAGG
>JAOBRD020711122.1:16850-31413 GCA_027575215.2 Hydrozoanthus sils
CGTGCCACAATCGAAGCTAAAGTCCCCAACCTCACAAATGAAGAGGAGTATTTAGTCAATTAAACAAAGTTGAAAATCTTACATTTGGTCTCTTTGGTTGTTTCTTTGGTTTTCTGTCCCACGTTTTTTTGAACGCGTTGACCCAACTTCGTTGACCTGGAGTCAAGAAGACTCCTAAGGCACCACTGTCTTCGTACTAAAGGGATTAAAAAAATTGAGTCTTTATAATACATGCCTATCACATTATCTGATTAGTATAATCTTACCGTACCGAAATTGGAATCAGGGTTATCTTTATAGGATCTAAAACGTAAGGATTTTTTCTCATAACTTTCTTCGATCTTCAAGCAAATCAAAACTTAAGTTATATTTAGAACTATCAGGGTTTTTCATGCAAAGTCATTTTGAATCACAAAGTTGTCCAACGGAAATGCGTCTGGTTAAGAACTGGGTTTGCTTTGATACTTAGATCCTGACTAACTTAAAAGGATCTTCCAGGCCTTGATTTCGTTTTCATTGATCCTTTTTACCCCTACGGCATTTGTCAACATCTAAATTCTCCTTACAGTAACAATGAGCTGGTCAGTGCCGAGAATATGAAGTTTGATCATCCAATAAACACTCTGGAAGATGAGTTGCAAAGTTCTCCTAAACTACTTGTAGAATTACTATGGGCACGAGTTATGAGAATTTATAAACGCACCACTGGGCACCCAAAGGGATAAAAAGGGTCAATAGACATCCCAGGATTTTCAAAAGACAATCGAAAAGGATATAACCTGTCATACGAACCTGCTGTTTGAGACGATTGAAGTTTTCGATGATGACACCAATGAAGAGATTCAAAATGAAAAAGGACCCCAAGATGATGAAGATGACGTAGAACAAGTAGTTGTAGAAGTTGTTTTCACGGATCGGTTGCTTGTCAATCTGTAAAAGGGATATCAAAGTTTACCTTTTTTTAAAACATAGAGGGCAAAATTACTTCGAGTTGATTGGATAACAGCGGGGGCATTTCTTCTTAATTCGGGGCAAAATTACTTAGCGCTGATTGATCGCTGGTACACTTCCGAAAATTTACGAAGATTCTCCGAAAATTTTTTAAAGTCTCAAAAATGCCTTAAAACATTTCCCGAAGATTTTCGAAAATTTCCGAACGTTTCCGAATACCTCCGAAGATTTTCCGAATTTTTAAAAAAATTATAAAAGTAAACAATTTCGAACCTCTTCCGAAGATTTCCGAATGCTTTCAGAGATAAAGAATTTTGTCCTCAATGTCATAAACATGTAATCGCAAGGTTCCTCGTAAAATTTAGGATTAATATCACTTGTAATTTCAATTTTTGCCAAATTTCCCTCGTTGCAAAGCGATTCGGGCAATTTTGGAAAAAGCTGAAAACACTCGTTAAATTAATCCTTAATTTTACTCGGACCCATGCGATTACCTTTTATTAATTTAAGGAGCAGGCGTAGCTCAGTTGGTTAGTGCGCAGCCTTCGGAGATAGAGGTCCCCAGTTCGATCCCCGGTGACTGTACGTCTGTTTGGACTTCTGATCAGTGTAGCTGTAGCTTTGAATACCCGTAAAACGGAGCACTGACAGAGGGAGGGGGTAAAGGGTGCACCGTCGGCTTCCATTGATAGCAGCTCTCTCAGAGAGCTGAAGGAACAACCGACGTTAAATAACGGTGCCTTTGCCTTTGCCTTTTACCTATACTTGTCTGATTTCTGTGCTTTGGAGTAGGTTTTTACTTTTCACTCTAAATTTGCGTTTGAAACTTAATCTTCAGTACCAGGGGCAAACTACACGGGCCGTATTAACTACACTCAATTTTCCTCGAGTTTGTTTCAATAAAATGGCCATCAAAACTCGCGTTTTTTTAATGGTTAGCCCGACATATTCAAATAAATCGGAGCAAAATTACGCAAATACGTAAACACAACCAACACTCAAAACGCTTTCAGAAATGAAACAAGGAATTCAAAGTGCCTGGCTAAGGATGACATACTTTTTATTTGAATTCATTGGCAGCCAACAAAATGAAACCGTTCTGTTCTTCACAACATATGCGTTTCAGAAACACCCAAAAATCTCAACTTACGCCAACAGCATCAACGGAATCGTCCATCACTTCAAACACTCCCTCCAGTGTGGCCTTGGAGAAAAACAGTGAAAAAGTCCTTTTGACTTTACTATTACTTAAAATAGCAACAAAAATTATCTAAAATTCTTTTAAAGAAAAAATTATTCTAACCATACCGCGATATACCATTCTCAAAACACATCCTTTTTACTAAAGTATAATTATAACAGGTAAAAATTTTGTATAAGATGGTTCGATCAAATGGGCCACCTTCAATGTAAAGATGTGTTTTTCACCTTTTAGAATTTATTTGTCTATTTATTTTGCTTTCACTGTATACAAATTAAATAACACAAAATTTATACAGTAAGACAGATTATAGCAGACAATAGGCCCCTACAAGGTAGACCACCCAAACATAAAAATTAAAAAAAAAAGATCTAGTAGGAAAAAGATCGTAAACGTTAAAACAATACTAAATATCGTACACCCTCCCCAGAATTTCTCATAAGCAAGACTAAAAACAACAATGAATAAAGTCTTAAGAGGGCGAAATACATGCTTATGATAAGAACTACAAATGCTCCGCCATGTATTACAATTATCATCTAAGAAATGGAAACCAAAATACTATGAAGGTAATTGATAACTTGTCTACGAAAAGAAAAAAAATGTTTTAGAAGATCTAACTGGCTCGGGTAAAGTGTTCCAGGAGAAGCTGACACGATTGAAATAACTGCTACTGAAGGAAAGAGTTCTTGTAAATACAGGCTGTAGGATCAATTCAGATTGAGTACGGGAGTTTGCATGTTTAATGGACAGGAAACAAGAGGTATCGATGTCGTAAATATTGTTTAACGGTTTATATAGAGAATATATTGAATTATGTTTTGACAAACACATGGAGAAGTCTAGTTTTATCTTTTTGACTCTTTCGCATTCTTAAAACTTTCCCTTAAAGATCATATGACACGAGATCAGTTTGTCAATTTTCTAAAAGTATCTTATAAAAATATTGGTTTGCCAAGTTTGAGGAACATACGATGAAAGTACGCCAAGTAACGGCACATAGAATTTTGAATTATTCCCGCTAAAAGTGTCCCCTCCAAAAGCCAACAATAAGACGCAACAGGTCACGTGCGCCTCGCCTCAGTCCATCCAAAATCGATTTTAAAACATCTGCAACTAATAGAGTTTCTATCGAAAACTCCAGATGTTACGGATGTTTTAAAATCGAAGTACCTCTTTACTTCGTGGCACCATATTAAATGGACTGAGGCGAGACGCACGTGGCCAGCTAGTAATATTATTTGCCTTTTGGAGGGGACACTTTTAGCGGGAAAAATTCAAAATTCTACACGCCATATCTTGGCGTAAATTCAACGTATGTTTCTCAAACTTGGCAAACCAATTTTTTTTTATAGTGTACTTTTTGAAGATTGAAAAGCTGTACTCATGTCATATGCTCTTTAACAGTTTTACTTACGACTTGGAAGAGGGCAAGAAAACCGTTGAAGGAGCTATCGAAATTAATCTTGGAGTTGATCCACTGAGCGTCGGTTGTGTTCAAACAGGTTGCCTTGTCGGGTACAACTAGGTGCGAGAACTTATCACCATTTGCATTAATGCACTTATAGAACATTCCTCCAAACAGTTGATAGCCCATGATGCTAAAGATCAGCCAGAACACCATACAAACAACCAAGATATTGGCAATTGCTGGGACCGCATGAACCAGTGAGTTCACCACGATCTGTAAAAACAATTATGAAGTCAGCAAAAATAATATACACTTAATGTGCAGTCCCCCAGGGAAACAGTTTTGCTTTCCCGAGAATCCCGAAGAAAATGAAGTTTAGGGAAACAAAAGGACTCAACTAAATAACAAAACTAAATTGTTTCCGGAGGGACTACACATTAAGTGCTTTGTAATGAATTTAGGCTTTCCCTTAAACAATAATATAGCAAAAACAAACAAACAAAGATGGAGCGCGGGCAACAGCTGCGCAATGGGATGCAACAGCTGCGCAATGGGATACATCTGAATTTGATCAGAGGCACGTAACCAAGAATTAACCAATCATAGTGTTTGTTCTGTTGAGTGAAAGTCTAGGTATATGAATATCTTTTTAAGCAATTGAGGTAAATTTCTTATCTATTTGTGCATTTAGAGGATTCACACAAACATATGATGTTAAGGACGATTATTAGAACAGTAACAACAAAACAGTAACATCGACAATAGCAAAGTATTTGAAAAAAAATCGCTCACACTAAAAATGCCTTTTACGAAACTAAGATGTCTATTAACAAGAGTGCTTTGTTAACAAACATAAGGTACGCCTAACCGTTAATTTAACCACTATTATTCTAAGGCTAATAACACATCACCTTGCAAAGGAAACGCAAGCAAGAAAATGAAATTTCTTGTCAATCTAACTATTTTATTGCTAAGTTTTGTCTTAGAATTTTTCTGATTCTTTTAACTTTTAGTTTAAAGTAAAACTAAACCTACTTTTCAAAACAAGCATTTTACTGATTCTCAGCAATAGATTCAAAAATTGTCGAAATTTCCAGACCTATTGTTTCTTACCTTCATTCCCTCAAATCGCGAGATCGCTCGCAGTGGTCGCAAGGCTCGCAATGATCGTAAGGCATTTAGGCTCTGAATTTCGAACATACTTGCCAGAGAGACCTAAAAACAAGCAACGTGATTAAACTTACATTCTTCAAATTGGCGGTTTTCACATTAGAGGACAGACAAGTCGTAGTCGAACAAATTGTGTGAATGTGAAAACGAAACGAACACGATTCCGGACGAGCAATTCGTCTGAACTTGTTCGCTAATGTTTTTCCGTCCATGTTTGAGTGAAAATAGGCAGAGCTTGCTACTGAATCCGAATTTGAGATAATAATAATAATAATAATAATAACAATAATAACAACAACACTTTAGTGACTTGATATAGCGCCTCTTAACATAAAATTGATAAAAAACCGGCTTTACATTTTTACCAAGATTAAAACGACATAAAAAAAACCTAGTTCCCATCAACGCATAAATCCACAAGAGAAATGCTTATGAATAGCTAAATTCAGTTTACCCCTTTCTTGAAATAAGAATTAAAGATTGAAAATAACTTACCGCAACTATGAAAAAGTCAAGACAGTTCCAGAGATTCGAGAAGTAGCCAATCAAGCCAAAACCGACGAACTTCAACAAGAACTCGATTGTGAAAGTAACGGCAAATATGTAGTTCATGTAAGACAAAAAACTCTTAAGTTCTGGTTTTTTGCTCAGATGAATATCTTCAAACACCTACAAAAGAAAGAGCAAATCAATGGAAGAACTTTCAACTTTCAACTTTATTATTGCAATGTAGCAATATGTTACTGCCGCAGTTAGCGAGGCTGGCAGTAATATAAAGTATAAATATTTTACCAGAAGGTGGAGATTTTACAAACAAAATATAATATACATAATTAATTTAAAGTATTTATAAGTCCTTTAGCATATACAGAGAATATGTATTATACTAATTCTTTAGGTTCTTAATATTTATAGAGACGACATTTGTACAATATAGAAATACGTATCTAAATATATATTACTTATTGTAGTTAAAAATTTATTTTCTTATCTCAGTCCTGAGGTCGTCATTTTCTTGTTGCAGTTTCTCTATATGTGTTCTAGACATTGTTATCGCTTTTGTAAGCTTCTTGTTTGGTTGATAAAATCTCTTAATTCTCCCAAAATCTATTATCTCACGGAGCTCATCAAGACGCGACTGCTCGTCACGCTGACAACTAAATACGAACAAGATCAAATAGCATCAATCTAGTATCGACTACAGCCACGAGTAACGGCAAGCCATTTTTCAGCCACTTTTCTAATGGCAAGCCATTACTATAATACGCGCATGATGCTTTGTCTGAAAAATTTGCTTGAGTGATTTACTATCTTTTCGAGTGTGAGATAACAAACACGGGCTCGTCGATGTATTACTGAAAAACGTTATCGGAAGCTGAAAATGTTGTCAGCTTCTGAGAGGAAATAGCATGCTTTGGTGATATTTTATCCACCACTATTCATCTTAACTACCAGCAACGACGACAAAAATCGTAATTGAATGATGGCAGTTCAAAGGAACCTACTAGACGAGTCGTAAAACGAGCATTTTAACCGCAAGTGGTTCAAGTTTTGTGCCTTTGTTGTATATGAAGGATGAACTTTATGATTCTTGTCTGTCGATAACGAATTTCAAAGGGTTCAAAAACAAAAGCCTAAGATTAGTTTTATTCCGCTAAAACTTATCAACAATTAAAGTCTAATGAGAAAATCTTGAATTTCATTCAACATCCACCCCTTTCTCTATTTGCTCTAAAGTCTAAGCTTAAGTCTTGACAAAACCTAGAAAATCTGCTTCCTCAGTGAAGGGTGAGTGATAGTTTTGCATTCTTTCCGCTTTCACTACAAAACTTGGGGGTCTCATAATTGAAGCAACGCTCTGTATAGACTTTCTAGCCTTATGGCGAAGCTAATAAAAAAAATTTACTCCAAAGGTCTAGAATACTTACCAAAGTAAGACTGCTAATTAGGATCATAAAGAGGATAAAACCCTCAAAGTACTTATGCTCCGCCAGTGCGATAAGGTACCAACGCAAGTTGTGCCACCCACGTCGGATACACGAATCTCTATAACTACTGCAGCAAAGACTGTTACAGTAGCAAACAGAAGGGCAGCAATCTCGCACTTTCTCTTTGCTTTCTACATCTGTATCCACCGTAACAATCGTATCACGTTTTGAGTCATGGGGAGGGGATCCTGATGGGATTCGAGAATCAATATCACCGATGCTAAGGTCTTTACCATTGGACCGCTCTGAACCCGCAGATTGCCGCGAGTTGCCATTAAGCACAATTGGAGCTGAGCCATTCCCAACTAAATCACCATTGCTTAGATTATTTTCGTTTGATTCCAATTTGGCCATCTCATCATTCTGGCGACCAATCGAAGGTAATCTCTTGTTTGATGAGGCTGGAAGCTCTCGAATGCGCAATGCTGCGTCATCAAGGTCAAGCTTGGTAGTAAGCGAATGTCTGTTGTTGTTTGGAATCAATTTGTTGGCCGTGTGGTTTGCCAAATGGGCCAGTGGGTCATCTGAAACAAAGGCAAAAGCAATTGAAATGGTGCAACGACAATGACAATAGACCTTTATTACGCTAGCACGGCATATAAATATATTCAGTTTATTAGGAAAACAAGTCCAGAGTCAATCTCAGCACATTGATAACAGTAAGGCTACAAAGTCTAATAAAGATTGGCCGAAATTTGACGGAGAAAAAAGGTTTGAAACTGGATAATTTTCCAATGAAAAGTAAGGTGGACGGGCGTGAGCCTCGTTTCCATGTTTTCCCCATACATTTCTCTGTAACGATAGAGGGCAGAAGATTAAGTTTTTTATTAAAACTTCATACGTGTATTAGTTTTTGGGAAATGCTCACAAAATTTTGCAATATCGTTAATACGGATGCGCTGAATTTGGTGTTGTCCACAGTTTCTTGATATGTTTAATATTTATTTTGCGTGAAGAGGGGCTATTGTTTATTTGTACATACTTAAAAACAGTACTTAGTCGTGAAGAAAATTTGCCATAATCTTATGTACTGCTGGCTGTATTAAACGACGAATTGGTCAATTAAAGAAACAATAGACTTAGATCAATACAAGGAGTGAAACAAATATTAAAGTAAATATGAATACTAGTAAAGGTAAAATATAAAAATAAGTGAATGAGCTAGTATGTAGAAAAGATAGCTTCAATAAAAAAATGCTACAACAAGAGTCTCTGTAGCTTTTTATAACGAGTTTCGTTCTTAGGTAGTTTCTGCTACTTACGTACATAACCTACTGCTTTGCAAAACACAGCAGAAGGTACACAACAGCAAATACCAACCATGTTGTTCTTTAGGGCCCAGTTGTTCAAGATGGTTAGCACTAACCCAGGGTTAAATTCTTAACCTACGTTCTTGTTTACAACCTTCAGAGACTGATTTGAGCTGTAGTTTTGGAATTTACAAGTTTTTTCGTGGAAAATCTAGGTAGTATTTTATAAGATTCGTAGACCTGTCCTTAGATAAGAAATTGCTGCTTGAGTTTTGGCTTAACCCAGGGTTAAAGTTAACTAACCTTTGAACAGCCTAGCTCAGTATGATAGACAATAACAACAAGAAAGTCAAACAGAAAACATTTCAGTTCTATGCAGACGTAAATGAAAAGAGGATCGCAGTATCAACGCTTAAATACTTCATGCTTTTAAACGTTCAATTCTAATTTAGCTGTAAGCTAATGTCTAGGGAGGGTTTGTGGCCAGTTACAGTAGCCTTAGATGGCTGGGCATTCTGATGTTAGATATGCAGAGCGCTGAGGTGGACTTGAATTTGTTAATATTTGCGGCAGAGATGGCAGTATTAGTTAGTAAGTTCCAGGTTCGGATTGTTCGTATAAAGAAAGAATAAGAGAAGGCTAGAACATCGCTGCTTGTTTGTCTTTACTTTGAGATTTCAGATCTTGTTGGTCGAGGTTCTCCTGGACACATGACGGAAAGCTAATATTAACTAAATTGTTCCGTATTTTGTAAAACATTGTGGATCATAGACAGTGGACCATAGAGAGTTAATCTATTTTCGCGCCTATAAGAAAACACTTAAACTTGGGGGTGAAGTGGTTGTGGGAAAAATGGGATGCAACTGAAAAAAAAACCCTACCTGGTGGATGTCTTACACCGTTGGAATTCTTGCCGTTAGCCATTATATCACCCATTTCAAGATCGCTTCCTTTTTCAAAATCTTCGTTGCTGGTAGAGAACTGGTTCGAGAGAGTATTGGCAGCATCTTTTTTGTTCTTGAGTTCATTTTCGTCCCCGTCTTCATTTGCAATCATGCAGTATTCACACTCTTTCTCGTCGCCCGAATTTTCTTCTCCTTCGGGACCAACACGCGTACGACTTCCAGATTTGTTTTTTGATCGAAAAAGTAGCTTTGAAATGTTCAATCGTTTCTTCTTTTTCTTCTTTTTCTCTTTCTCTTTTTTCTTGGCCTCTTCATCTTCTTCTTCTTCGTCGTTCCCACCAAAGGAATTCAACAAAAGAGCAAGAAAGAGATTAAGAATAATAAAATTACCAATAACAAACACAGGGAGGATAAACATGATAGCAACTATATCGTCCGTTGCTCGCATCGTCCACCATAGAGGCTCAATCCATTTGCCGCACAAAATTCGAAAGATCATCATAAATGAATGACCGAAATCTTTAAAATTCCATCTTGGTATTTCTTCGAAAACTTCCTCTGTATAGGCTTTTCCGAAAATATTCATGCCAACAACGGCAAACATATAAACGATGATTCCCAGAATAAGGGTTATGTTACCGACTGGCCCTACACTGCTGCCGATCGTTCTTAGAAGGTCTCCCATTGTTTTCCACGATTGAGCAAGTTTTAGGACACGGAGCTGAGGTAAAAAAAAAATTAAAAACACATTAAAAACAAGCTGATTTTAAACTACCCATGTTAAGATTAATGTTTGGTTATCGAATAAATGTCTACTCGAAGCACAATCTCTCTAACGACGCTAATGGGAACGACAGAGAGTTAGACTAGCTAGAATGTTAATCAAGTTCCCCTTCCCATAACCTTTTCTAACATTGATTATAATGCTACACAATAAAGCACTCGTAGTTGTTTATCGTCACGTTTGTTCTTCGTTAGCGTATCTAGTATTTGTGGCGATAAATTGGAATATCTTTGCTGACGTTGGTTTCTTCATATTTTAACATTCTCCTTTTTGGGATTTCTTGTCTTCTCGAGAACAAAGACGTTAGAGCGCAAGAAATCCAAAAGAGAATATTTAGTTTTGGTGCCAAATTTCTCTAATACGTTAGCGTATCACGTATACGTGGTGCTAAATCTCTCTAATATGTTAGCGTATCACGTATACGTGGTGTCTAATCTCTCTAATATGTTAGGGTATCACCTATGCGTAGTGCTAAATCTCTCTAATATGTTAGCGTATCACCTAAACGTGGTGTTAAATATCTCTAATATGTTAGCGTATTACGTATACGCGGGGCTAAACCTCTCTAATATGTTAGCGTAATACGTATACGTGGTGCTAAATCTCTCTAATATTTTAGCGTATTACGTATACGTGGGGCTAAACCTCTCTAGTTTGCTACCGTTTCATGTTTGCAAGGTACTAAATCTCCCATTCGTTGCAATTTGGGCAACAAATTGTACGAGCAAAACACAAGACCTACCAGACGGAATGTCCGAAGAACACTCAATCCGGCACCAGAAACCGTCTTGGTATATGACAGAACCAGGTCCACCACACTGAGAACAACAATAGTGCCATCAAAACAATTCCATCGGTTTTTTACATACTCTCTACCGCCAAGAGCCATGAGTTTCAGCACCATTTCCATGATGAAAACACCTGTAAAAGTCTGAAAAACAGAGTAAAAGCGCGTAAGATCTGCTGCACCTTTTCCAAGATTCCATTGTTTTTAAAATACCGTTAGCAAAAATAAAAAAAACTCAAAGAGACTTTGTTCGTGCATACATGCAATCTGTCGTTTTATGTAAATATGTTTGTTTGTGTGTATGTACGTATGTATGTTTGTATGCTTTTTGCATGTATGTATTTATGTTAGTCTAGCTGAGAAGGCGTAAATTAACTGGCCTGCTTACACTACCCAAAAGAGTGGAATGGATCGCATAGAAAGTGGAGCGGATCGGATAAATATGCTCGTCTAAACGAACTTTCATTCGTTCCGTTACCAGAAAGGGCTGCAACCATATGCGGTCTCTTTTGAGAAACGGATCGAAAAAAATTGGTTCCGTACCCGTTCTTTTTTCTTTCGTTCCTGTTCGAGATCATGTTGATTACGGACCCAACTTTTATCCTATCAGTTCGTTCGTAACTCTTGCTTGTGTAAACGCTCACATTTTTAAGGGAGTGGTACCTGTTTCTATTCGTTCCGTTCCGTTTAATTTTAAGTGTAAACGGGCCTTAAATAAGCTTGCATTGTACCAGTGTATGTTAGGGCATTAACAGAAAAAGGGACTACTCTATTGTTTGGCAAAATCTAGCCGATCGAGTGTTGTTGCGCGTGCAACATTTAAAATTCCCATAAGACTCAACGCTGGGAATTCTTAAATCCCATTATATTGCCTAACTAACCTGCAAAGTGTTTGGAAACTAAAATTTGCTAATTAATCAGAATTAAGACTTTCAAGACATGACTGGAACTTAATCAAAAAGCTGAATTTGCTTTAGTTTCGCTTTAACTTCAAACTATATTTCTACGCTTGTTTGATTTTTTTTTCACTGACCACACACACATAATAGGATAGCATTTCAAATTCAATTCAAATGATAGACTAGAGTGATTGAATCGAGCAAAAATAGTGCCCACACGAAATGCTGTAAGCAGAGTTTTGTCACAGAAAAAATGACTACCTCGAATTTTTGGCTATTGCACAGGCCCGTATTATTAGTGCTGTTTTTTTTTAAAATCTAGTTTCTTGCAAAATATTGCTAAATTCTTAATTCACCTTTTAATTGATCCAATACATTTACAGAGGCATGCTTGAAGTAGTTGCGTTCACTTTTTTAAATATTTGATTCCTGTTAGTTCCACGAGACTCTTTTTCTGTTATTTGTCTACATACATATATATATATATATACATACATGTGTGTGTATAGTGTATGTTTGTACGTACGTACGTACGTTTGTATGCACGTATATATGAATGTTTGTACGTGAGTATGTGTTCTCATAATGCTTTTTACCAGGTTGAAATACTCCAGTATCTGCTTGAATCCTTCGTCCATGCGATGATATTCCAGTGCCATTGCCAATGTGTTCAGCAAGATGCACAGGGTAATGAAGAACTCGAATGATGAGCTGCTGACGATAACTTTGCACATTGAAGAAATTTTCTGCCAGCAAGTCTTGGGCTCATCACCAATCTCCTCCTCAGGCACCTCCTCAACCGTGTTCTCTGGTGGTGACACAACGACACTGTGGTCGCTCATTTGATCTTCTTCCTTAGGAATCACCACGTCACCCTCAAACATCGGTTGGTGTGATGTGTGGCCATCAAACGAATATGTCGAAGCAGAGCGCTTGAGTTTCAAGAACAGTTCATGCTGTTGGGAGATCCAGAGCAACAGTAATTTTTGAAATGTTTTAAGTATGGTTTGAGCATAAATTATGCAATGACGCTGCAGAAAGTTTACGGCCAGTTTTAAACCTTCTGTAAAGGAAACCTTACAATTTCTATAATTTTTTGGGAGAGGCAACAATGGTTCAGTAATAGTCCATTTGTCTCTGTTTAGGTGCGTCAAAATTATCTTTTGAGATAAAAAAATACCGTTTTGCTAAAAGCGCACCAAATCAACCGTTCGGATTTAAATTAAAACAGACACATATCATTGAAACGTAATACGATCGATTTGCACCTAGTGTTCCATGGGTTTTTTTTAGACATTTTGACTCAAGGAGTCACTGGAGAACAGTTAATAAGACTCGAAGTCCCATTCAAGGCCTGCCACCCGGGACCTACGGTTGAACTTCCTTATCCAAGAAGACGTTTCACAAAGAAACAAAATTTAGTTGCTTTATCGTCCGTCTTTTTTTTCTTTAGCAAACTAGTTCCTTAAGTAAGCAACACAAAAATAAAAAGAAGACTAAAAATCTATCTGTTTCCTATTACTAAACCAAATTGGTGTACTTTAACATCGAATCATTCCCTGTAAAACAGGACCGAGTTGTTCAAGGGTTGATCAACGATAATCCCAGGTTAGCTCTTAACAAAATCTATTGGTTGTCATGGTAATTAACCCTGGATTAGGGCTAATTGACTTTTGAACAACTCGGCCCAGGTCAATGGATCGTGGAGAAGAGGTGATTATTGTCAAATACCTTAATACTTTCATCTTGCAGCGCCGACGTCTCTTGCTCATACGAAAGCGAAACAACAGCAAGCACCAAGTTGATGAGGTAGAAAGGCCCCAAGAATATAACGAAGATGAAATAAAACACATACCACGTTCCCATACATGCGATAACCTGATCAATAGATGAAATATTTAACAGTTATTCCACAAAGTGATGATAGCTTACTCAAAAAGCTTTAAAATTCGCTGTGGCACTAAAACTTTTCTCTTACAAAAGTTCCGTCACTAACTCAACCAATCTTCTTCTAACTTCAAAACAAAATCTATTTCCCTCTTTCCAAACCTAAACACACAAATCTTAGTTCAAGACGATTTCCTCTATAACTTGACATATCCTTCTAACAACAACAACAACAACAACATTGATAACTATAAATACAACAGCATTAACTGCAATCTGTACGTTACTCAGTTAATCCATAAAGAATGTTCGCTGTTTGTGCATTTTATGTTACATCGTGTGTCATCTATCTGAGAGGAACAGTAATTTCTTTAACTCAAACAACAATAGTACAAATACTTACACTGTTGTATATGCTCTCCCAGTAATCCATTGTGACCAGTTGTAACGAGTTCAATAGGGCATATAGAAAATTGTCATAACTAATAAATTCGTTAAAAGTATTTGGGCCAGTGTCTTGCAAACACGTGTAGTTTGCTGGACATATCCTGTAAAGAAATGAAATTCTATGGTAAGAACCTGTATAAGCCTTTCCAGAGGGCAAAGATATGGCTACCAAAGTAAACAAAGATATGGTAACCAAATAAACAAAAGAGTTTTCTGTTTATGACCAATGGTCCTTTGCGATGTAGATGGCCATGTACCAAAGTTTCTTTGCATGACAATCCGACCTCCTAGGAAATCATGGTTAACATGAGAAGAGCCACATATAGCCAACAATGCAAACCCTTGTTGCCTCGTAGTAAACATGAAAGGAGCTAAGTTGGGTCTATGATACTACCCCCTTGCTACCTCAGGGTAAACATAGTGGTCTATGATACTACTCCTTGTCATCTTATGGTAAACCACTGCCTGGTTAGCCTAGTTGATAAGGCGCCAGTCTTTATGCGGAAGAACCCACAACACTTGTCGACAAAGAGTAGGGTGATCCCAGTGTCGTGGTCTGTCTCTTCTACTGAGGATAACTCTTATGAATATAGTTGAGAGCCGTGTATAGCGGACTATCATAGACACTCAATACCAGAGTCAAATGTAAATCATTGTTAAGTGCCTTTGAGCATCTACCTATGGAAACGGCGCTATATAATCTAGTTATCTTATGGTAAACATAATGGTCAATAATATTACCCTTGTTATCTCATGGTAAACATAATGGTCAATGATATGATCCCGTGTTATCTCATGGTAAACATTGGGAGGGGCTTAGCTTAGTAAATAATACAACCCCTTGTTATCTCATGGTAAACATTGGGAGGGGCTTAGCTTAGTA
>JAOBRD020711123.1:0-14443 GCA_027575215.2 Hydrozoanthus sils
TGTCACGCTCTGTTAGCACACAAAACAATTCTGCAAGTTTTTGAGGGCCTCTTTCATGACCCTCTTTGAATTACTGACAGCAAAACACTTTTATGGAGTATGTCCTGTAACTTTGAGATCAAGCAGAAACGGTCAAACAAGATATGAAAACCCGCAAGCTAGCCCCCTTAAATTTTTGTGGCCCACTCAGTTTTTCAAACAATCTACACGTTTTTGTGTTTATGTTTCTGTTTTCCTCTAAGCCAAATAATTAAAGCCACTTAAAAGTTATTCAAAATATATTAATCACAAAGGTTTGTGTGGAAGCTCGATATAATGATAAACAGTTTGTAATGCAGCGAGCTGCAGCAATACCCTCCGAAGACGTGTATTTCCCTTTAGGGCAAAAAGAAACTGAAACAGGAACTAAAACCTTCCAAATATATAACATGACTGATTTGACAAAGAGACACTGGCTCTCGTTTAGTTGAAAAATAATGTATTTGATTTGGAAATGAAGATGACCGAACGTTAAGGACTGTTTACTCTGGTAGAGCTTGTAATGAAGACAATCGACAAACGTGTTTTCAATAACTTTGATCAAAGCGGTTTCAGTGAAATAATATTTTTTTGAAGCGAGACTGAATCTTGCTCCGTAGGTTGTTGTGAGTAAGGAAGGGAAGAAGCAAGTTGTTTAGATGACACCCGAAGATTTTGTACAACAGGGAAGAAGTGGAATGAGGGCGGTAGTTATTTTTTATGAATTCTTTTGCCCTTGTGAAGTGGAGTCACCATTTCCACTCACTACACCGATGAAAAAATCCGTTTGACATACAGGCTTGAGGAGGAGCAATCAGTGGCGCGGTAATCTTAATTAATTAAACCGGACCCTCAGCCCTGATGAACACTTGTCGCGTTACGTGATGGTATTGCTTCAAGAAACCGTTGAATCATCACGCAGTTATCGTCGGCCATTATTCGCTAGTTGCAAAATCAAAAAGATCTTAATTTTTTGCAACAAAGTTCTGCGTTATACTGGAGAATTTGAGTTCTTAGTTTTTTTTCCTTCAAGGAATAGCCCCTCGCTAGAGTTTCGATCACTAAACCAGAGATACGTCTTATGGTGCACCAGAGTTTTCTTAATTAGCCGCTCGTTCAGTTCTCTAGCTGAGTGTTTTTTTCTCTATAAACCCTGCCATTTAATAGGACAGCTTTGCTTAGCTACACATTTCTGCTTAGCCCATCAAAATTATAAGTAATGTTCCTGTCGTTACAACTTCACATCAAAAGATAACACATTCTTTTTCTTCATAAGAAACCTGTTGCAGTGTTAAAACACTCTGCAACAGTTTTTTTATGGTCTGAAAAAGAGTGCAATTTTTGGTGTGACAATAATTATTGAAAAGCTGAGCAAATTTAAGAACTTAATATAGAGTTACTAATACTGTCAGAACGCTCCTTCTAAATAAATATCTCTTTAAATGAACAATGAGCCTGAAAAACTCACTTATTATAATAATTCTAAAACTTGTTTTTGCATGCTTTCGCGCAACATCACTTTATAGCCTAGAGGTGCTTTAGCCCAACAACAACAATCAAGGTGAGGATCCTTGCAATCTGGGCTAAGCTGCAGGAATAAATGAGACAACATGTTGTTGCTAAAATAGATAGTTATTTGAAGCCATGAACTCCTAATAAGAGCTTTTCGAGAACACTTTAAGAACGTTTCATACTGATTATAGAATATTCAGTCTCAGAACCAAATTAGAAGGAAGTCTTGTGAATAGAAAAGAATGTAATGCATTTACTCCATAGAATTTTTGTTATGATAAAAACAGCCCACTTTTCTAAAAATAATAGTTTCAGTGATTACGTTTGACGTATGTAACGATAAGTTGCACACAAAAACAAGAACAATTCCTTTTCTCTATATTAATTTGCCTAATTTTGCTTTCAGGCTTTTTCGATTGAGTTGATTTATAAGGTGTTTTAATTCTTGTTCTAAATAAACATCAGCTTGTTAATACTTGCTATAAACAGTTGTCAGTTTCAGCGTTTGTTAAATGCGAGCTCTTACTAGATGTTATTCAGGTTACTGGGCTTTATATCATTTAGTGATAAATCAACTCAATCATATCTCTCTTGCTCATTGTCTCCCAGCTGCTTATTTTGATGTTTGTTACTTTGCATCATAAATCAGGTTATTTCAAGTTCAATGCGTGACACAGTAGGCGCCGCTTGGTGTATTCAATTGTTGTCAAGGCCGTTTGAGTTCTGGAGCAATAAGCTAACTGGAGATTAAACAAGAAAACTCAAGAATATCATGTTCTCTTATGCTTGTTAAATTTTCAGTCTAAGCTGAGCACTAAGATGCCCCTACAAAACTGAAAGGCGTTTGAATTTGCAACTGACATCGACGCCGCCTGCAACAACAAGTTTGTATAGAAGTGCGTACCGTGGCAGTTTTCACGGAAAAATAAACAAAATTAACTTGACTTTTAAAACTCGCAACGGGCGGTTTAAGAGTTAACCCATCTGAATTTTTAATATAATGTAACACTGTAATAAAGCTTTCTTGAAGTGTAAAATTTGTGACGAAGCTTGACACCGCAGTTGCTTTTCTTGCTGACAGGAAAGTTTGGCTATTTTTGGAGTGTTGCACTAATGTCAAAAATAGTCTCGACTTTCGAAACTCGCAGCGGGCGGTTTATGAATTACCAAAGCTAGATTTTTCACATTTTGTAAAATTATAGTAGAGCTTTCCTGCAGGGAAAATTTGTGACGAAACTCGACATCGCAGTTGCCTCTTTTGACCTGTAAAGTTTGGGTATTTTCGGAGTGTTGCACTAATGCTGTAAGTACGCAAAACTAAACAGAAAAATTATCATGACCAGATTGTTTAAATTTTCAAATTTTTAAATATTCTTGTTGTAAAAGGAACTTTTTTCATTTTGTGAGAAATCATAGCTCCATACAATAGAGCGGTTGCGTGTACTCGAGAATCAAAGTTGACTGATTTTTCATTGAAATTACCAGGCCCTGAGGGCCCGTGAGCGTTATTTTAGGTTTTTCCAAATTTCTTGTAAACGAAAGCTCGTTTGGAAGTCTAAGTGTGATTTCTAAAACCAGCTCACCAAAGGGGTTCTCCAGGCAAAATATAAAGAAATCCGAAATTTGACGTTTGTCCACGAGTATTTGATTTTCTCAGTTAGCAGCTCTTGAAGACTTTCAATTTCCTAAAACTGTGCAGCATTGATTTTTTATCGAGTCGCTGCGACGGCTTTCATTTACATTATATGCGCTTTTGATTTGATATCGGCACTGATAGTTTGTAGTATCTAGAAACAACCCGGCTGTATAGAAATTATAAATAGAATTTATTTCGCCCAAAATACCAACAAACAGCCCGTAAAAAAAGATCTACTAGATTAACTTTTAGTTCACCTTGGAGAATAGCGGCTCGGTAGTTAACAACTCAAACTTGAAAACGAAGGCAGCACCATAGGGATCGAGTGTACTTTTAGGGCAAAGGAAAATGGGCATAAAAATGTTAAATTTGACAAAGCTAGTATTTGTAACGGGATATTGCAGTAAAGAAATTAGAAAGATCTGTCGATATTTTTAAAATGTCTATATATCCCTATTTTTTTTGTATTACTTACAAAATATATCCATGCTTTATACATGTGGCTGCGGCTCAAACATAGAGTATGGTATTTTACTGTGGACCGGAAAAATCACACCCTGGAAAAATTTCTAAGCATATCAATCTCATACTTTCAGGGAAAGTTTGTTCTACAGAAACATTTCATTATTCAGAAGCTTTGTTTCTATTTACTGAATCAGAAAGAAGAGTGCGCATTCTAATAAGGCAAAAAATGTAAACAAAAACTCGCCTATAGGCTAAGTGACGTCTCTGAAAGTGAGCAGAGATACACAGAAACATATGTGAATCACTTTTGCGAGTTGAGAATCCACTAGCATCGTAGTGGGCACGTTGAAAAGTGTAAAAATTGAAAGTTATTTCATCTAATCATATTACTGTTCAAATTTAAGTAGGTTTACATTTTCACACTACACCTACGAGCATCGAGAGGATGCGTTTCATTGTTCTAAACCTTTTTGCTAACTGGATGAGACTGATTTTTAAAAGGAAAAATTGATTTAAGAACACGTATGTACATAAAAAAATAAGTTACTGCGAAGGGTTCAACCTTACTGAGTTTGAACTGAAAGAAAGAGAGAAATATGAACCAATAACGGGAAAGTGAAACAAGCAATGGAGCTTCACCGCTTTTATACAATGACTTTTCTTACAAACTCTGTTACTACTTAGTTCCGATCCAATTCTCTCAGACCAACATCTCTATTTCAATCTTAAAATATCTAAGCTGCAACTCAACTTCTAATACTAATTCCACTAATTAATACCAGTTTTAGGGGAAGTTTCTTCCTTTCATTTCGATCTATGAATCTTGTTCAAACCAGGCATGATTCTCGTGGTTGTGTACGCAGAGAAAAGTGAAACCGTCCGACACATGATGCAACTGTGAACTTTGATGTCACGCTCTGTTAGCACACAAAACAATTCTGCAAGTTTTTGAGGGCCTCTTTCATGACCCTCTTTGAATTACTGATAGGAAAACACTATTATGGAGCACGTCCTGTAACTTTGTAATCAAGTAGAAATGGGTCAAACAATATATGAATAACCGCAAGCTAGAAAAAAATTGTAGGGTTAAACACTTCCCCCTTAAATTTTTGTAGCCCACACAGTTTTTCAAACAATCTACACATCATTGTGTTTATGTTTTCGTAACTTTGTCGTTTCCTCTTAACCAAGCAATTAAAGCCAATTAAAAGTTATTTAAAATATATTAACCACAAAGGTTTGTATGGAAGCTCGATATAATGATAAACAGTTTGTAATGCAGCGAGCTGCAGCAATATCCTCCGAAGACGTATTTCCCTTTAGGGCAAAAAGAAACTGAAACAGGAACTAAAACCTTCCAAATATATAACATGACTGATTTGACAAAGAGACACTGGCTCTCGTTTAGTTGAAAAATAATGTATTTTATTTGGAAATATAGATGACCGAACGTTAAGGACTGTTTACTCTGGTAGAACTTGTAATGAAGACAATCGACAAACGTGTTTTTAATAATTTTGATCAAAGCGGTTTCAGTGAAACAATATTTTTTGAAGCGAGACTGAATCTTGCTCCGTAGGTTGTTGTGAGTAAGGAAGCAAGAAGCAAGTTGTGTAGGTGACACCCGAAGGGGAATAAGGGCAGAAGTTATTTTTTTATGAATTCTTTTTCCTTTGTGAAGTGGAGTCACCATTTCCACTCACTACACCGATAAAAAATCCGTTTGACATACAGGCTTGAGGAGGAGCAATCAGTGGCGCGGTAATCTTAATTAATTAAACCGGACCCTCAGCCCTGATGAGCATCTGTCGCGTTACGTGATGGTATTGCTTCAAGAAACCGTTGAATCATCACGCAGTTATCGTCGGCTGTTATTCGCATGTTGCAAAATCAAAAAGATCTTAATTTTTGGCAGCAAAGTTCTGCGCTATACTGGAGAATTTGAGTTCTTAGTTTTTTTTTTCCTTAAAGGAACAGTCCCTCGCTAGAGTTTCGATCACTAAACCAGAGAGATGTCTTATGGGGGACCAGAGTTTCCTTAATTAGCCGCTCGTTTTTCTCTAGCTGAGTGTTTTATCTCCATGAGCCCTGCCATTTAATAGAACAGCTTTGCTGAGCTTCACATTTCTGCTTAGTCCATCAAAATTATAAGTAATGTTCCTGTCGTTACAACCTCACATCAAAAGATAACACATTCTTTTTCTTCATAAGAAACCTATTGCATTGTTAAAACACTCTGCAACAGGTTTCTTATTGGACTGAAAAAGAGTGCCATTTTGGGTGTGACAATAACTATTTAAAGGCTGAGAAAATTTGAGAACTTAATATATAGCTACTAGTACTGTCAGAACGCTCCTTCTAAATAAATATCTCTTTAAAATACATTGAGCCTGAAAAACTCACTTATTATAATAATTCTAAAACTTGTTTTTGCATGCTTTCGTGCAACGTCACTTTATAGCCTAGAGGTGCTTTAGCCCAACAACAACAATCAAGGTGAAGATTGAAGCGAAGGACCAACAGCATTCCTTGCAATCTGGGCTAAGCAGGAATAAATAAGACAACATGTTGTTGCAAAAATAGATAGTTTTTTGAAGCCATGAACTCCTAACAAGAATTTTTTGAGAACACTTTAAGAGCGTTTTATACTGAGTATAGAATATTCAGTCTCAGAACCAAATTAGACGTAAGTCTGGTGAATAGAAAAGAATGTAATGCATTTACTCTATAGAATATATGTTATGATAAGAACAGCCCACCTTTCTAAAAAGAATAGTGTCAATGATTATGTTTGACGTCTGTAACGTTAAGTCGCACACAAAAACAAGAATAATTCCTTTTCACTATATTAATTTGCCTAATTTTGCTTCAGGCTTTTTCGATTGAGTTGATTTATAAGGTGTTTTAATTCTTGTTCTAAATATACATCAACTTGTTTATACTTGCTATAAACAGTTGTCAGTTTCAGCGTTTATTAAATGCGAGCGCTTACTAGATGTTATACGGGTTACTGGGCTTTATATTATTTAGTGATAATTCAACTCAATCATACTTTCTTGCTCATTGTCTCTCAGCTGCTTATTTTGATGTTTGTTACTTTGCATGTAGCATGTAATTGTTTTAAACATCAGTTTAAAACAATTCTTAAAACACATTTACAAAACGTCTGTTACTTTGATTCTGAGTCCCAGCAAATAACTTAAGCCTACATTTCAGTTAACACCTGGGTAGAAAGATCTATCTTTGTATTGTTTAGAAAGCGAAGACTTTATATTCAAAGTTGGTGTAGAAACGCAGGCTTGACAGTTCTCTAGAAAACTTCTTAATGTATATTCATTCAATATCTTCAACTCCTAAGTAAAACCAGAACTTCCTTAACCTCCAAAAAGTCCCCAAAGGGCATTTACGATTTTGAACTCTGCTAAGAATACACACGGGGGAGGAGCATCCATCCAGTCCTATTCGTAAACTATGATTAACAAAAGGTTCGTGGCCACTTTTCAGCAAGGGTTCCTAAAATAACTTATTGTTTCTATCTACTTTGGAATTCTGGCAGAATCGTGTAACAGGTCCATTAAGCGAGGTATATCAAACAAGACTGTTTGACGCAAGTGATGTGCCTCGTTTTCAAGTATACCTTTTTGTTTAACAAGCTATAAAAAACAACAAAACAACTGCAGAAGGACATGCAAACATTGAAGAGCCACTAACTCGGACGAAGAAAAAACCTGGTCAAGGTAAATACACAGTCAGTTTGACTTGGTCGTAAAGAAAACTTTGCATTCTTCTTAAAAGTGTCTCGACATAACAGACGTTTCTTATATCTGCTTTGAATATTTAGAAGAGGTTCATTGTAGTTTTAAAGCCTAAAAAACTCAAACCACAATATTTATTCAACAAGACCAAAAGTAAAAGAAGGATGCAATTGAAATTTTTTGTAGCGTATTTCTTTTAATAAATTTCAATCCAAGACGCATATGAGTAAACTTGTATAGTTATATTCTACGACGTTTTTTCTGGGAAAAACAAACCTGTTAACATTTTTGAGACATTTTGGTTAATACAATTGCAAGAAGCACCATTAGTTCAATCATGTAGAGAAAATAGTGATGTACTAGCAATTATTAATTGGATTTATTTGTTCATTTGATCTAGATCAATCACTTATATTTATACTGTCTGCCAGTTGTTCGACCAAGAATACGAACAGGATTAGTTGCCACGACAACTATGCTAAGGTGAGGCGCACTAGCTTGCTATTTGTTATAAAGTGGGTCATGTTCTTCTCCCACAAATCTCCAACTAGTTCGCCCTGCTCTAAATATGAACATACCAAGCCACGATTGTTTACTGTAACCTTTAGTTAAAAGTATATGTAATGCGGGAGAAGATTACGAGGACAAATTCTGTGCGAGTTACTGACAAACGGCAAAAGAGCTCAACTGAATGGAAACACACTGAGGGTGGCAAGCCTGTGCATACAGTATCTTAGTTGTTTGAAGTTAACAAAAATCTAAATACTAAACTTTTTAAAACTTCCACAAATCCCCAACCAATTCGCCCAGCTCTGAATATGATCACATCACAAAGCAACGATCGTTTACTGTGACCTTTATTTAAGAGTATATGTAATGTGGGAGAAGATTACGAGGATGAATTCTGTGCGAGTTGCTGGCAAACCGTAAGAGAGCTCAACTGAACAGAAACACACTGAGGGTGGTAAGCCTGTGCATACAGTATCTTAATTGCTTGAAGTTAACTCGAAGTAATCTCTTCTCCAGGTTTCAGTGGCTGGTGCTCCTTTTATGCTTTACAAGCCTTAAATGTTCTGCAGTAGAGATAAACGCTTTGGATGTCGAGGAAGAAGAGGCATTTACCGATAACGCTTTGGAAGATGATTTGAAAGGTGAGTAAAGTATTATGATTGTTGCGTTTTTTAAGGCCTCTGACCCGGAAACCTAAACTTACAGTGCCTCCAAATGTAAAGAAATCACATGTCACTATAACAAACTTTCTTTTCAAAGGATAAATAGTTTTTAGCCTGCACACTCATTTCCAAACTTTAATAGTTTTCGATACACTACTTGAAAGGAATGTTTAGAGAACAGTTATAGTAACAACAAACCTAGATATTATGTGTGAACTGCAAATTTTTCCTTTTCTCGAGGATTTAGCAAGGGTTGTCACTATAACGACTTGACTAGTCTTAATCTCAGTAGCGGTATAGTTCGTTGGTCTGCTTCCGCCGCCTGCTGGTTACTTATTGTCTTTCAAAATGGCAGCAAATCGCGCCGTACCGAAACACCCTAAAGCCACAGCAACTGAACCGAAAGCCAAAGACCAAATTTGTTCATTAGATTTTTATTTTGGCTTTGAATTTCTTTCTTTTTTTCTAACTTTTGCAGTTATCTTAAAAATAACCCGAAAAAAGACACGATATTGCTACCAGTTTGAGTTATTACTTAGCTTTGGAAAACTTCAGTTTTACAAATCATTTATCCTTGACAATAGAATGTTTAAATTTGATAAAGGTGAACAGAGTGTAAGGATGTCAGATGACAATGAAAAAGGTTTGGATAGCCCTGACATTGATTCAAAAGCGTTTTTAAAGTCCGACAAGAACTTGGAAGTATCCGAGGAAGTAATGCAGCAAGCAGTTTCAGAAGCACAAACGGAAGTAGAACAAGAAAATGAACAGAGCAAAAAGGAGGACGCTCCACAACAATCGCGTCACATGACCTTACAAAGGATGCACTACCGCGCAAAAGATAACCCCGAGGCCGAGAAGAAAGGTTTTCAGGCACGTGTACTGGAGAGAGTTATGAAAAAGATTGGTGACGAGTATGGGTAAATACGGTAGCTTCCTTCAATTTATAATTATACCTATTTCTGACACTTTCAAAGCTAGAGTGTACATGTGTCTTTTGAATGATAACCTAATCGTTGGCTGTCTTTGTACCTTGCGAAACAATCGCTTAAGCCACAACGAAGGACTTATTTAGCAAGAATGGAAAAAATCAAGTCAAGTTTACAATGCAGACATACACATTTAAAAGTTAGTTTAGCAGTGATAACAGCTTATAAATGTAATTTCAGTAAAAATCCTAGTTTTTCATACCTTTTTGATAAGGTATGCTGTGAAATGCGATTAAACGAGCTTGATGGCTCTCGTGAACGAACTATTAAATGTAATATAGTGTTATAAGCTATTCCAATTTTCTTCTTTATCCATATCATTTTTCTTTATTACCCATTAGGCTTATGGTACAAGATGTAGAAAAAAACCCGCTCAAATTTATGTTTTTCTTTTTCAGACTCTCCAGCAAAGAAGCAGGCCAACGACTGAATGGGTATCAAAGTGATTTTATTAAACGTACTGTGTGTAAGAAAGCGAAGAAACGGCGAATTCGCTGCAACTTTCGCCGCCGTTTTCGCACCATCACCGGCTTGTGCAACAACATTTTTAATCCACGCCTAGGGGCTGCAAACACACCCTTTAAGCGGCTCCTGTTTCCTGACTATGCTGATTGTATATCAAAGCCAAGAGAATCAAACAACAGGTTCCCCCTACCAAACGCACGACTGCTCAGCAGAAAGGTAAGTCAAGGGGTCTTCGGTGGTTTGTCAAGTCAGTCATAGTTATTGTTTGAAGACCAAAATTTTGCCGAAATAATTATAACAGTTATAGAAAAAAAAGTTAACAATTGTATTGTAGATAACGTTGAATGATTTTTTCAGACGTTAAAAAGGCGCTTTGGTAATTATGAACAGAAGATATCTATTCCTAACATTATGTAATATACGATAAGTTTTAATATATATACTTTAGACTCTTACACGGGAAACTAGGTTCTAAGCTATTTGTCGTGTCCATTTAGGTGTTCACTAACAAAGATCGGTTCTCCACCAAAATAACCCACATTGTGATGAATTGGGGACAGTACATTGACCACGATATTACCCTTGGACAACAGCCAATGAACCTAACATGCCCTACTGGGCCAGCAAAATGCACACAGACAGGAGAATGCTTTGGCATCAAAGTTCCTGCGAACGATCCTGATTTTACGGGATGTATTTCTATGAGACGCGATGTGCCTGCACCAAATAAAGATTGCCAACTTGGTCCAAGACAACAGGTAAAAAAAAGACAACAGATAGAATCAGTTTGGTTAACAGTCGAACCCCTAAAAAAGGACACCCACTATAAGACGGACGCCTAAAAAAGCGGACACCAAGACGCCAATATTTGGTCCCTGCCGTGCGTCTCAGTTATTTACTGTACTGTACCGGACAGTGAGGCTAATCCCGGAGGTGTCCGTCTTAGAGAGGTTTCACTGTAGTCTTATCTTTAATAGAAATAATCTGGCTTTAAAACTATTCTTATAAAACATTTATTTTATTTTATACGAATATTTGTTCTTAGTTTTTCGGCCAATTTTCATTTCGTAAAAACTAATAGATATAATTTTACCATCGAAATAGTGCTTTAGAATTCAAGTGGCAACGCTACACCGTTCTTTAACTTATTTTTAACCTCCACCTTGCAATTATCACAAGGAAAGATGTTTTTAAACGGATTAGTTTTTTAGCTTGTTTAAGCTATCGATTGCAGCTGCATTTTTCTTCAATTAGATATGAAAGCCCCAAATGGAAGCGAGGTTCTCAAGTTTAAAAATACCTTTCCTTATTATTGTCTGGATAGATAAGTTTTAATATCAATTATCACTGCTCCATAAAGTTTGGGTTGAATTGCGTGCATCCGTTACGTGAGCCAAACCAAGGTAATACAGAGACAGTATGCATAATAAGTATATATCCAGCTGATCAATATTGAGAGCAACTTGGATTTACATCATTACAGGATTTGTAGTTGATGTGAGAAAGATAATTCAACTTACAAATTCACCAACCCCTTTCAGCTCTTTTAAGCTATTAGTAGAAAGTAAAAATTATTGTTGAATTAAAAACGTTTGACAACAATTGCTGTATTTTAACTCCCATACAGGTCAATACAATCACTTCGTTTATTGATGGCTCTCAAGTGTATGGGAGCAACGTAGAAACCTTAAGAGAGCTGAGGGATTTCGACTCGCGCATTGGGTTATTAAAGCTTGCCGGAAATCAACCTGCAAATCTTAAACCTCTACTACCAAGAGCACCAGAAGAGGAATTTTGTGTAACAAACGATAGGAAAAATAAACCATGTTTTGACGCTGGAGATGAACGAGTTAATGAGAACCAAGGTGTGTAGTTAAACTCGCTTTGCTACGTTGTTTCGATTAGACTGAAAAAGATCGAATGAAGGAAACCGCTTCTCGAGCTTGAGTGATCAGAAAAACTTCTGAGTCACTGACAGGAACCAAACCTCCAACCCCTGATTTTTTCTGATCATTCAAACTAGAGAAGCGGTTTCCTTCATTCTACATATACAACACCAAGTTGCAAAACTTCTACATTGATCATAAAAAAAGATCGGTCACCATACTTTTATGCGTTTCAAAAATAGAAACCATATCGCAAGTGCGAGCTCCGGTCAGCCTACTGTGTTGTGCCCATGAGTCAGACACTTTACCTGACTTGTTTCAGTCGACTCAGCTGTATAAATGAATAACAGCTTCTTCTGGTGGTGGCAAACATTTAGTAGTGACGTCCTTTCCTGGTGGAGTCAAAGATTCTCATCCCACTAACCTCTCTTCGGCAACTTTTGCGAGGGGAGTTATCTAAAAAAGTTTAGATTAATTTCAACATATTCAAACTCCTTCATTCAATAGAAAATAATATTGCCTATGGATTTTCGTTCTATGGCTTAAAACTCGGTGTGACTTAATTGCAATTTTATTATCTAAAGGTTTGGCTTCCCTTCACACCTTATTTACGAGAGAGCACAACCGCATCGCCAAGGCCTTGTCAAAACTCAATTCCCGTTGGTCTGGTGAAAGAATTTTCCAGGAAACTAGGAAAATCGTTGGTGCCATGTTGCAGCATATTACATACAACGAGTTCCTTCCGTTAATTCTCAACGGCAAGACGGTAAGTAAAACACGTACTTTTTGCCTCCTATTACCTATATTCATGAGTGTAAAGTTATATAATTATTTACCATCTCCTTTAAGCCTCTACCGCCCCCATTTTGTATATTCAAATATAGATGGGTGCAGGATTGCTTGATTAACTATATGGTTGTAAATCCTGTGCCCTCCACTCTACAAAACTTTAACTGTAAACATACGTTATATATACTAAGTGGTAAATACATTTCCTTGAATTCGTACTTTCTCTTTCTGAGATAACATGGAAATACTTGTTAAGAAACCCAATATCTTGAGTTTTTTGAGCAACAACTGAACTTAATTTATAGATTTAGGTTGACCAAGAAGGGAGCAGCAACAAATATATCAAATCAAAACATTTTTTATCACATTTCAATTGATATATCACAATTCAATACTAGTCGCAATAAATTTTATAAAGATTTTGTTATACTTAGAGACAAGCCAGAAATTAGTATCCCAAAACATAACCATAAAATATGGTGTCTCATCAACAAGCGCCTGAAACTCAAACCTTCCTTCCCTTGAAAGTGGTTAAATATTTCGTACCCCATCAAAAAAACCCAAACGATTAAGATACTGCCATTTGCAACTTAAGAATAAGCTAGCATAGAGATGTTCTTTTGGAGTTTGTTGCTACAAACAAACCAGCAAAACAGCAAAAATAATGTACCGATTAGCTTTTCGCTAAAGTCATATACGATATGTTAATAGACGTTTTTGAAGAATATGAGTACACATTTGTAAGTAATCCAAAAACTAGTTTTTGTTACAGATATTGCATATAAAGTCATTCATAATTAATGGTTACAGCTGCATCTGCAAATTTTCAAAACATTGAAATAGGAAAAAAAAACCGGTTAGCTCTTACCGTTCCTATTATGAACCTCATTTCTTTTGGTAACTCCTCTCCCCCCTCCTCCTCCATCCAAAAACTTCAGATTTGTTTCGCACCCCCTAAAAGGACTGTTAATTCTTTTCGTACCTCCCCCGACTACCCAGTTCCGTCCCCCCATTACACATACTTTCTGACCGTTACTGTTACTTACGACGTCGAAATTTGTTTTGAGTATGCAGTTTAACTTAGTTAGTTGCCTTGAACTGTCCTCTCCTAACATCTTTCAGGTCAAATCTTTACCGTTGCTATTCTTCTTTATTACTTTCAGAGAAGAACGTTTGGTCTGAATCTCAAGAGACGCGGTTATTACAGAGGATACAGTCTCCGTACAGATCCGTCAATAAGCAACAGTTTTGCTGGAGCAGCCTTCAGGTTTGGACACAGCTTGGTACGAAACTCCTTCAGCCGTTTTGGGAAATCAACGAGATGTCCCTCTATTGCAACCAAAAACTTTTTCAACCCAACATTTTTGTACGATAGGACCAACGGGGGTGTTGACTCAATTATACGTGGAATGGTCAGAGATAAGGCGCAAAACTTTGACAGGTACAACAAACTGACTACATTTTTTTATTTAGTTTTCTTAATTGATTGATTTCTAACAAATTAACCCTGTTGTTTTTTTAAACAGGCATTTTGTCAGTGCTGTAACTAAAGACCTGGTAATCGAACCAAACGTCAAAATCGATTTGCCAGCGACCAACATCCAGCGAGGAAGAGAGCACGGTCTCCCTGGTTATAACCAGTTCCGCACATTGTGTGGTTTGAAGAAAGCTAAAAGCTTTAAAGATTTGAAATCAGAGATACCCAAACGGACTGACAGAGATTTGGTAAGTTTGAATCTGAATTTGGAGAATTCAT
>JAOBRD020711230.1:0-14441 GCA_027575215.2 Hydrozoanthus sils
TCCGAAAAACGAAAAACCAGAGATAAAAACCCTTGTATTTCTTTCATTCGTTCTAATAGCCACTCATGACATGGTCAGGAAGGAAAGTTTGGTGGATGCCCTCAACAATTTCCTTCTTCAAATACATCCCCTAAACTCTTTCACTATTCTCCAAAGTCTTTACTATAATCCCCCTAAACAGTTTAAAGCAGCTCAAAACAGTGCCAGTTAACACGCGATGAGTTCTTTTGCATGGAAGATTTCTCTTTTACTCAACTCCTTATCTTATTATTATCTGTAACAGGAGAAGTAGCTATCCCGTGCGACCCCAATGTCTCTTCCGTCAAAGTGTTCAAGTACATTGAAAAAAACTCGTCCCAGTATGGCTTCACTCCAGTCAAGATGAGAACTTTAGAGGGGGACAGTTACGAACCTGCCCTTCTCGGAACTATATCACAAACCAGATGGAACGAAGGGCGTGTCTTTCCGAGGCTCGTGGATAGCAATGACTACGACGTCACCCTGCTAATGACGTTAAAGGACAGACACGAAGGAGGGGTACTACACTTAGAATACTTCGTCCTCATGACAAGCAGGCGAGAACTGTTTCCTAAGCTGACGACAGACAGTACGTTTCGTTCGACGCTGTCGTCTGGTTCGTTTAGGAGCGGTAGCAGCAGCGGTAAATCAAGATCAACACCGGAATCGGAAGGTGTTGAAGTTGCTCAAGAAAAAGGTGAACCTTTGTTAAACTCTCTCGATATGTAGAAGATCATTGCCCACCGAATAGCAGGGCTCGAAATTAACTGGCCAGGACGCGAGTTTTAGTAGCCATACGTATTTACAATGTCTACGTCTGTAGCGTTGCCCCAAGAATAATCTTATTTGTTCCCAAGTTTGTTTGCCCATTTGTTCATGATAATGTTTATCATTTCTTTAGAAACAATAACTTTTAAATAAACCGTTGCAAATGTTCCACACAATCTTGTAGTAGCCAGCTGGCTACGAGTTCTAAGAGTCAAGTGGCCAGCGTTCATTCTTCGGTAGCATCGGTCACACAATGGTGGCAAGTTTGAGCCCTGAATTTACATGTCTGGCAGATTCTTGTCATGTAAAAATGTACTGGTTGGTAAAAAGAAAGCATAAAACACCGCTCTACTTTTTACCAATTTAGGGGCTGTGTACTTACAGATCTGGTAAGGGTTGATTAGTTGCTGCGAAGCTAGCACAGACATATTTATACCCTATTTGAGCTTGATAATGACTCTGATTTCATGGTGATATCCTTGATAATGACCCTGGTACCCATGGTGATACCCTTGATAATGAACCTGGTATCCATGGTGATATCCTTGATAATGAACCTGGTATCCATGGTGATATACTAGTCAATGACCCTGGTATCCATGGTAATACCCTTGATTATGATCCTGGTATTCATGGTGATACCCTTGATAATTATCTGGTACCATTGTAGATATCCTTGGTAACGACCCTGGTATCCATGACCAGTGAAAAAATTGATAATGACCCTGATATCCATTGTGATATTCTTGATAACGACCCCGATATCCACGGTGATATTCTTCGTATAAACCCCGTATCCATGGTCGTATTCTTGATAAGGACCCCGATGCCCATGGTGTTTCACCCTATTTGGGCTTTTCAGCTACGCCAGATGTCCATGATAGTTTTACCCTGTTTAGGCTTGATAATGACCGTCCAATAAAAAAAGAGTATTGGCGTATTTTTGTTATTTAACATGTAACGACTTAACTGTGAATTTATAGAGTTTTATAGAAGCTTTTTGTGGTCACTTGTTTTATCTTACTTACAACTCTCGCTATAAGGTGTAACAGAGCAGGAACAAATGTATTAGGAAAAATGGTTCCCTCTAGGCAAGGCTCGGTCAACTTTTTGTGACGAGATTGGCCTTTCTTTGGCAGGTGGTCGTGTAAGGTTTAGCTTACCCCGCCAGACAGCACCAGTCTCCGAATCTAAAGCACTTGTGAAGCGGCTGTCATCATCTGGTGAGTTCCACCGGTCATCGTCCTCGCCCCATTCTCTGTTTGCCCTGGGGCAAGACTCGTTTCCATTTCCGCCCGTTTTACACGCTCAGTCTGACGAAAACCTTTACGCAAAAAAGGTTTCCTACAGTAACAGCCCAAAATCTGGATCTCCCACTGCCAGCGACAGTTTACAGGTTCAGTTATTTTCTATATGTTACATAAATATTTTGTATATCTTTTATGTTCTTTTACTTTAATATTTTATCCTCCTAATATACTCATCTTCGTAATGTGAAATTCGAAGCAGTTCATCAGTTCTCTTTTACATTTAAACAAAGCCTTTGATTAATTGCTTACGCATTTGTTGAAAATAGAATTTACTCATCAGTCATGCTGTGGTTGAGCAATTAGCCTGTGTGGTATAAGCAGAAAGACTAGCAGGCTGCGTTACTAAAACAGGATTGTAACGCATTTAAGAGTAACGAGGCTAGTAGGTTTAGAAACAATCTTGGTTTCTGGGAAATTACCCACCCAATCACCCACTCCCCTGGAACAATTTCAGTTTCTGGAAATGACCCGTCTTCTCTTCGCCTTTAATCCAAAACTAAATCTCACCGTAACTTTTATTCTAGCTCTAACCCAACGGAGGGGTAGGTTGATAGTTTCCTAGAAACCGGAATTGGCCTTTCCGTAACTGCTGCATGTTTTTTGGGGGAAGATTTTTATGTCGGCCAAAGCTCTATTTAAGAGCTAAACTAAACAGCCGACTAAGTTCTACTCTTGATTTCTATTTTTAGTTTATTTGTTCTAATGTTAAACAGCTCGTCAAATTACGGCCAATGAAGACTTTATACTCTCCGGTTTTTTTTTTACAAAGTTCTTTTTTTTTTTTAGGGGAAGTTCCTCAACCGCGAACAAAAGTTGCTAAGCGACGTGACAGAGAAAGCTCATGACCGCCTGTTGCATATTGTGTGCAGAGCCCAGATACACTGTAACCGCGATCTCCTGTGGTATCGACTCCTGGCCGTTAGGTTGGTGAAAATAGACAGAGTACATACTATACCAGGACTTGCTCAGTATTGAAAGTCCTTGGGTTTAGAAAAATTATATTAAACAAGATGCTCCTCACAGCCTTCACTCGTGGCAGTTTTGGCGTTTTTGTACGCACCAGGCGTGCGTAGTCTTGAACCAGCCGGTCAGTGACCGGAAGTTGACTGGGAAAAAGTTCGTTTAGCGGCCAGATGGCGTCATTTATTTAGTCAAGCAGCAATGCAAATAGTGAAATAATCAGAAGTATCGAATGCTTTGCAAAACCAGCATCCCAGAAAATGTAGCAGAAAAAAGGCGTTTTATTTAAACATCCGTCAATTAGAATGCGTTGTTTGGTTGGTATAGTGTATTTTTAGTTTAGTTACAAAAGCGCATCCCACAACTGCGGTCATCTTTAAAGTTGGCTCGAGGGCAACGCAAAGAATAATAATAAAAAATAATTTAAGCCCTTTTTGTTTGACTCGGCCAACGTCACCATAAGTAAAAACATTGAATATGGATAAACTTCAAATGGTTCCTAAACCCTAGGATAGGTTAAGTTTGGAAAGAAAGAAGAACAAGACAGAAAATTGACGAGTATCTAAAAAGCGTATCAGTCTCAGCACTATTAGTTACCATAAATATAAGTTAGTGTGTCTTTATGAGTTATTTTGAAAAAATTAGTCGTCGACCAGAAACATTTTCACGCGCCATAGCAGCGGTCTTCCTCGTCAGACATCGATTTTATGCACCATGAAAATAATCGGAAACATTACTGCATTGTACGTGGTGATCGAAAGTCTTCAGTACTGGTCAATTAAGCCAACGCGTTGTTTGATTACCTCTCTGTAATAGTGATGACGACAGAGATGCAGGCGAAAAAGGAAAACGTGTAAGAAAGAAGAGCGAATACCGAAGACCTATGCTTGATTTTGCCACCACTTGGTGTGGAAAAATTTATGTGCAAAGTTTACTTAATGACGAGGAGCTGGTAAGTGTTTCTAGAATGATAATGATAATAAATATAATAATAATAATAATAATAATAAATTATAATAATAACAATGATAATAATTATAATAAAGAAAACTACGGAAGATGAAAAGCAAATTTCTCCTAAACTGTTAAAAAGAAAAGAATGTGTTCTTGATGGGAGAATTTAGCAGTAAATCTTTTGGCGTATTTGGGCTCAAAGAACGCGGCATCGTAAGTAGTTACCTTCTGTGATTTGTCACCTCAAGTTGCAGTTCAGTAATTTGTGTCAAGCTGAAACACACAGTTCATCCAAAGTTTAGTTTAATGATTGCTATAGAGTTAAAAACTTGTGTCTGTGAGAACAACCATCGCCTGGTTAGTCTAGTTGGTAAGGCGCCAGTCTATCGTGCGGAAGGCTTGGGTTCGACTCCCAGTGCCGGACCTTCACTCAGGGTCTTAAAATAACTGAGGAGAAGGTGCTGCCTTTGCTAAAACATCTGCAAATAGTTAGACCTTCACGTCTTTTTGAATGAGGCTATAAAACCGGGTGGATAACCCTTGAGGGGACCGTGAGTATTTATGCCTGTTCTCTCATAACTCCTTGAGCCAACAATGTCAAAAACCGAAAACTAAGCAAAGAAAACCGTGTACAGGCTTGAAGACAAACAAACTTGATAGCCAGTCAAATAATGATGTTTTTCCCTTGCTCCGAGTCCCCTCAAATAAACTAATCAGATTTGTTCATACAACGTACAGATTTGAGCGAAGCCTTGCCACTGCAAGTGGGGAGCAATCCAATTGTTGCCAATCTCGGTGCGATTATTTGGTGGTTTCTAGACTTGGGCTGAGCCCAATTGTTCTTACAATCCAACGAATAACTCCCAGCTGACCTTGTAGCTCAGATTGGTAGAACGACATCGATACTTTTCAAAGGTCGTGGGCTCGATTCCTACCAAAGTCAGGTTTCCTTTGTGTGGGTTTAATGGAGTTCTTTCTTGATACTGTGGAACGGCTATACTTGGATTTTTCCATTTTCCAGTGGCAAAGCTTTACTGGAATCTATATATTGTATTTACACAAATGCTACTCAAATACAACACTTTTTGGCAGGTCTGTTTACTTTAATTCGTAGTTTTTTAATGACTTTCATCGATTTTTTCTTCTAGCACCAACCAAATCGACTTTCTTCTGACGAGTTCAAGTACCTCCTCTCTGTTGTACACTGTACACCCTTCAGGAGGGACGATCTCGTGCCGCTTCTCTCAATGAACGTCAGTTGGTACCTGGGCTTGATTAGGTGGGTGTGCTTCAGCGATAACACATGTTTCAGCTTGATCATTTTTTCTTGACTAATTAATCTTTCCGAAAAAGATGGCGGCCGTACATTTTACCACAATGCATTGCGAACCTTACACCGCTAAAAGAAACTCAGGAAAAGTAACAGTTGGTAAAACTCTTTCTTGTACTAACAACACTATGTATGTCAATTTTGAGGGTTACATGTTCTCTATGCGTTTTTATCGGCAATTTTAGACGTTTATGCGCTGGGGATTACGGGTAAGGAAACAGGTTGCCATCTTTTTCGCTACGGTCTATTTCAGGAATATTTTCTTCAAAGGCATCTTTTCTACACTAAATTTAAGAAAAAGAAAAAATCCGGGAGTCGAATTTAACCCTTCGCAGTCATAGGCTAAATTACAGAATTTTTTTACCCATAGTCGTTCTGGGAATGGTAACTTTCTTTAGAGCTAATAAAGATGTTTCTGTTGCTTTTGTTTTGTCGTTAGAAATAATGTTACCCATTTGGTTTTGTTTGAATCTCCTTTTAAAGCTTGTAGTTTAAACGTATTATTAAATCCCCGCGCTCCTCAATTTTTTTTCTCGAAGCTGCTTAATAGCGTTGGAACACTTGTTTGGGGGAAAAACAGTACTCTGTTAAACTGTGTGAACAAAAACGGATGAAACCCACCCTGAAAATAACCGCTGTCGGTTTAATTTTGAGAGTATTCCAGCAGTGCATGAAAAACTAGGTTGAGTTAGTTCGTTTTTCCGGAATTTTAATGTAGTCATTCCCTGAGTTCTTGTCTTTTAGGAAATAGCACGCTTTTAAAAGTAATTGTTTAAACTGCATTGGAAATTCCGGACATTTATAAACTTCCCATAAAACAATAGATATAGTTCGTTTCCTTGTTTCTGTTTTTGTTTTGTATGGCATGGAGATGCCCTTTTAAATTGCGGCAGTTGGCATCAGGTAAAACTTTTCTTGTTTTCTGTTGTAGGGTCCTTCTGGCAAGATTTAGCGATGTTTGCCGTCTATACAACAGCGAAGATAGCCACATGCATTACCTGGTGATATTAAACCCCAGCAATTTAGATATGTTCGTTTTAGTGCAAGTGGATGAACAAAATGACACATCGGTATGTGATTATGCTCTCTTTGTTTTCCTTTGCCCTTAAGCTCATCCTGGAGTCTGTTCCTCGTTATATCATCCTCCTATTCTGACTTTTTCCTCTCCCCAGGTTACCCCTCTGAGTTACTTTCTAGGATATGCCTTCTTTATTTATCTATACCTTTGTCTCTCCTTCATATCTCTCTCCAAGGTTACCCCTCTGAGTTCCTTCCTAGGATAACCCACTTTTTACTTACACCTTGGTATCTTTTTGACTTTCCTCCCCAGGGTACCACTTTCAGTTTCCTTTCTTAGGTATTCCCTTTGAGTCCCTCCCTCTGAGTATTCCTTTTGAGTTCATTCCCAGGATGTCCCCACTCCTTGCACATCGTCGGGATGTCTTCTTTTTTCCTTAAGTATCTCCTTAATCAGTCCTTCTTATGAACATTCCGTATGGTATCTTCCTGGATATCCCGTAAATGTCGCAGAAAAATCATTTGCCGAGGTTTTCTCGCGAACCTCGCTTTTATGGTCATTCCTTTTGCATGCGAGTCGCTTACCACGAGTATCTCTCTTGTTTAACAAGATTTTATTCTTTGGTCTTGCTTTCCTTATAAACCGCAAAGCATATTTTTGCTACAGCATATCACCCACGGAACTTCTCCATTACAGAGGCACATGTTTGTCTCATCAGCCGCCATGTCCAAATATCCGCCATATCAAAGTATATGTTTTACTGTTATATTTTCCAGGATATTTCTGCCGTGTTTCGAGAGCTACCCCGTATGGACGAGGAACGTCAGGTCGACGCACCTCACTACTCTCGCGCCGTTCGTGATCATCTTTACAATGTTATCAACGCAATATGTTTCCACAGTTGGACCGGGCTGCTTCCAAGTTAAAGCTCCATATTAACTCCACTCGGATCCTCACAACTTCAAGCACAAATTGTCTCATACGTCGAGCGGGCTGCTAACAATTCAATGTTGCTAATTAGCTGACAGAAAGAACCGTAAAATTGGAACAGCTACTGGCTGTTTCTAGGTTTTAAGAACGCCCATGCTCGGAGAATGAGTGTAAACCGATCAAATAGATATTCGGGCAAGCACATTTCCAACAGACTTCCGGTCAACCTCTTAGTACAATGTATTTCAATTGAATGAACTGAAAAAGGTTGCCATTGGTAAGATTTCCTGTGAGTCTTCGCTTTAGAAAACTTAGAAATGCTTTTGAAAAATGCAGGCTTTGTAGTTTCTAATGAATGCATTTTGCAAGCACTGACATGCTCTATTCACAATATAGTCACCTTGTTAAGGTATTGCTTGGTTGAATTGAGCGTTGAATTGTTTCTCGGACTATTTTGCTGAAACTGTCAACTTTAGTTAAACTGACTCTTAAAAATGAAGATTAAACAAAGGCAAGTAAGACACTTTGTAGACTAAGCTCTATGTGGATTGAATGAAAGTCTACAATTCATTCTTGTAAGAATGATAGTTTACACGAGATAATTTCTTAGTCTTTTCTTGCGTTTAGTTAACTGCCTGTCATTGGTGCTTTGTACATACCAAAGGGTCGAACTTTGGTGATAAGGCTGAGCACTGAAATACTCAAGTAACAATCTGTATTTTGTTTCGATTTAAAAATATTTGTCTGAGCAAGTTAAGCTTACGCGTAACAAACAGAACAGGAAATCGTGACAGACATCTGAATTTCAACGAAATCATATCACGTAAAGCTTAATTTTAATTGACAAGTTAGACCGGTTTTGTAACGCCTTTCACTGTATATATCGCGGTGTCAAAGAATCCTAAATAAAATTATTTTCTATGTCAAGTTAACAACATGAACTGAATGAGGTCTTTTGTAGTTCGTGTTATACGCATTGATACTGATTTACTGAAATACGTTTTGAACAACTAGGCGGAGTCTCACGACTTAGGAAACTCATTCATCGACGCAATTCATTCTTATCCTTTATCGAATTAGAACTGTTGACAGAATGTTTGACGTTTGAGGAGGTCTCTTGGCCAGAACTGAAGAAACGACACTTGAAAATATTGTAAAATGCCTTTTTAAACTGTGGGTTTAGGATCCCGTAAATCAGAGGATTTGCACAGCTGTTGCACAGCATCAGGAAGATCGAAGCGCGATCCAGCGCGGGGGGAATGTACACGCCTGTGGAGAGACAGTAATATTGTTGATGTTAATAATGGTAACCTAAATAGTGATAGTAATAGCTAATGATAACAGTTACAGCCGCATTGTAATATTTGTTAGCATAAATCAAGTCACTATCTATCACGAATACTGCAATCTAATTGGTTCCCTATTCGCTATCTATCAAGCAATAGATAGCGTCTGTGAAATCCAACATGGCGACTACATGTGCACTTCTGAACTTTCAGTCCTTTCTGCAGACGACTTGAAGCTTCTAATTAACAAAACAGTTCAAGAAAAAACAAAGGCAGCAATGAAATATGGTATAAGGTAAGGAAAAAACAATATGTTTGTCTCAAAGCATCAATTTAACACATTTCACTCGAAAGATTGCCGAGCAGATCTGCACATGCAAAAGCAATTTGGAGAAAAATCAACTTTATAAATTTATTACGATTTATTTTGATTCCGTTATTTATTCTCCAGAGATTTTCAACTAAGACAATTAGAATACTCGCTCTTAATTTCTATCGGCTGTTAATAGAACAACTTATCAGCCCTTTATGACTATTTAGCTTCCAGGGCCCAGTTGTTCAAAGGCCGATTAGCACTAACCCAGGGATAAATTTTTAACCTACGTTCTTGTTGCCACCCTTACACATGGACGGCGGAACCAGTGGGCCGGGGGGCACTCAATAATCCTATGGCTAATAACAGCAACTTTTGAGTAAGAGTTTCAGATTTTGTAACGAAAATCTTATCAGTATCTCGACATTAGAACCATAAACCTTAAAAAGAAATTCTTGCAGAATTTTACCTTAACCCACGGTTAAATTTAACCAGCCTTTGAACAACGCAGCCCAGTTTCGCATCAGATAATTGTGTTAAGACCTTTCACTAGGGCCCATAGGGAAGGGGGGGGGGGGTCAATGCGGTTTCCCGAACGTTGGTCAAATGGAGCGAAGGCGCCGAGTACGGGCTGGGGAGCAGCGCGGTATTTCGCGTTTTCGCAGTTTAACTGGAGTTGTTTAATTAAGTAATAACCCACCTTGCTGTTTGATAGCAGATACAAGACTAACAGGAGACCAGCAAGCCAAGTACACCAGCACAACTGTAATCGAGATTCGTATCAGTCTGGCATCGCCTGGTGACTGGTTTCCAGTCCACGCTTGCCGAACTCCGCTTTGTTCTGCATGAGACTTTAACTGCTTTTTGTTTTTGCGATATACCAGATAGATGCGGAGATAGCAATAACAAATGATAATTGTACCTATGGAAACGCAGTAATAAAATTTTCTGCTTTTTCGAGTTGAAGATTCAACATTTGTATAATATAATAATAACTACAATTCTTGACTTGGGCAAAAGATTTTCATCGATTACAAAAAAATCCATAAAACCACCAAGTTCACTTAATGTTAGCTTTCTTTTACATCAAAAATATTAAAGTACTGTTTATACTTCTTGAAGCCTTGCCCCGCGTTGTATGAACGAGTACCGGTTTATGTTAGTATGGGGTAAGGGCACTCGCACCCGTTGGGTTCGAAGGGATACGAGTGTGTTACGTCATTGATAAATCTACTGCAAGGATGATTGTCCGATTCTAGAATGTCTTTAAAAGCTTGAGAAGTGTGATTTTCTCTCCTTGTATCAAGGGGCTCCAGATTATCTCTGGCTAGGTTTAGGATGATCCATTAATAACTGTTGATAAAATTACTCGGATGATTATAGCGTTTTCGCTGCTCTCATTGGTGAAAGCTGACGTATTGTGCAGGCCGTAATCACCTCGCGCGGGGTGATTATAGCCGGTGTTCGAACACACTTTCAAAATGGCTGCCTCGCGTTTTGTAAATCTTCAGATGTCGGTACGTGCGACGGAGAAAGTGACAGAATTATAGCTTATTGCACAAATCTTTGGCAATAACTTTTTTCTCGGATAATCACAGCTATTTTACTAAAACCATTATTTGCCTCGGGCTCAGTGAATATCTGGATGAGGAACAATCCATTCGCCAAATATTCCAACTTCGTCTCGGCAAATAATTGTTAAGTAACTTGTTTATTTCTTTCTGTAGGAATCCGATCGTGTGTTTTAGTTATGCCGTGCTGACGAGACCCACCAAAACCTTGTTCGACCGATGTAAAATCGTCAAGGAAGATGACCTTTGGTTTGATTAATTGGGTAATTAAAGGACAGACAATTTTGTTATTGTTTTGAGGCACTGGAAACAAATTCTTTTTTAATTGAATTAACTTTTATTTTTGATGTAGTTTTTCAGCCCTTTTTTACCATGAAGAAATGGTATTTCTGACAGCTTAGTCTGCGAAGACTGGTGAAGGATTGTGGGTAGTCTGTATTGGTAGTTTTGTAAAGATTATTTATTCTAGGTTCAGCATCGCTATTAAAAAAACTCTGCTTCATCCATCATTAGACTTGAAACTACAGCCCCCAGAGTTGGCGGTACTGCAGATGGTCGTTGTTTGGGATATACGTTCCTTTTTTCCACAATGGGGTTTGGGTTTTCGTATCCGGCGGTGTCATTACATAAGTGTAATTTTATCATGTTTATATACATGTATATATAAAGTGTAAGATCACGTTTGTAAATAATTGGTTTTCAATTGTATCAAATGTGTAATAATGTGTACCGTGTACAAAGGCTAATTAGCAAAGGCAAAATAAAACGGTACTGTGGTTCTTGCTGTTCCTACAGTCCCCAGTATCAATACAGTTGTATTGTGTTTGAGTGTGCAGTGGAAGCAAAATAATCCTCTCTTACCTGGTATATACCCCGCGCCCTGAAGCACAAGCACGTAAGACTGATGACGCGGGTCCCACCAGTCCATTGAACAGATGGCCAGGTCAGGGAAAAAGCCAAACCGCCCCCAACCGAAGAATGGAGGGCAGCACACGATTGATGCAAATATCCAAATGGAGAAAATGATAATGTTGGCTCTCATTTTGTTTGAGAAAAGCTTGTCGTAGACGCCCGGTTTCACAACCTTAAGATATCTGCAAAACAAATAAGAAAAAGTTGTAAAATATATGTTTTGTTCTTAAGATAGTCAAGTCCAATTTCAAAGAGTTCTCTTTTGATTAGTCCTGTCTACCTACCATCCAGTCATCCATTCATTTGTCAATCTATCCACGAATTATAATAATAGCTTAGTTAAAAATGAGTTTTTTGTACTACGACTATTGAAGCAAAGGTATCTTCAGGATGTTTGTGTAGTGTTAAACATTGCTAGGAAATGTAAACCGACACTTTTCCCCACATTCCGATTCCGATTCTCCACGTACATGCACTCGAACAAACAATTGACCTATCAGTCTGCCTCTCAACCTTTCCAACCAAGTTTCTTACCTCCTTAACCAACCTCACAATTAACTAACCTTTTAATCATTCCAACCATGAATTCATCAAGTCATTTATCTATTTATTGTTCAATCATTCGTTTGCTCATTCATTCGTTCATTCATTCATTCAATCGTTCGTTCGTTAATTCGTTCATTCATTCATTCATTCATTCCGATTCATTCCTTACGGTTCATTCATTCATTCATTCATTCTGTAGTCCCGTCTGTCACTATATTCGTTTGTGTGACTACTTCATATATCCATATACCCTGACATTTCAAAACGATTCGTACTTATAAATAAGTCGGAAAGCGTAATGCTTGTGGAATCTATATATGTAAATCAGATTGTTCGAACTGACAACCGAACCTGTTAATAGTGAGTAATGTCAGGGTGTTCACCGTGGCAACCGCCATCACGACTGTTAGAAAAGCCTCGATACCACACAGGAACTGGTTAAACTGCCATTCTCCAGTGGCTAGGTTAGAGATCCAAAAGGGCATCACTAGGCATGCGTTTAGCACATCCGTCCACGCAAGGCTCTCAATAAACTTGTTTGTAATTGTCTTGAGCCTGCGGTCTCTATGGACAGCGTATATAACACAAACATTGCCAAGAAACGCGCTGAGAGCAATACTAACGGAGCAGAAGACTTCAAGGCCAACAATTGTGTTACTTCTGTCTAGGAGGGGTGATTTTGTTGTTACGGAGGGAGCAGTTGTGTTGCTTACAAGGGTGTGGCCAGGAGTGAAGTTGTTATTTGCCATCATATCTAGAAGAAAGCGCAAGTCAGTGCTAGTTTAATGATAAAATGATAATGATGAATTTTTATACAGGATATTATCCATCAGCGTATAACACTTTCGTCCTTGGGGTCTTGTACAAATCATATGTACGAATAATAAATAAAACGTATAGAAAACGAAAATATAAAATTCTAAGAGATTCTAAAATGATTTTATAAAAATGTATGGATTTTATAGTCTTCACTACTCTTTGGTGTTCGGAGAATCAAGCAGGTTTTACAACCTAATTATAGAGCTCCAAGGGCCTACGGTTTAACGTCGTTATCCGATGACGCGAAGGTCTAACCGTTTGCAGATATTAAAGCAAAGGCAGCACCTTTTCCGCTCAGTTATTTTTAGACCCTGAGTGAAAGTTCGGCACCAAGAATCGAACCCAGGACTCCCGCAGGATAGACTGGCGCCATACCAACTGGGCTGACTTAACTTGAAAAAAAAATCGAAAATATTACAATTTTACTTTTAAGCTAATCCTCGCCAGTAAAATCCGTTCATGTTGACTTGACTTTTCGTGTTATTATCAAAAAGGCTGTAGTAACACTCATCTCGAGTTTTGAACTACTCATTGAAGCATCTTGTTTACACAGAGCCTTTGGTATTAGTTCCCACTCTGCTCACAAAAATCTTACGAATGCACAAAGTTTGCCCTATGTTGGCGATTTTGCAGTCTACCAATGCATTGTTACCACAAAACAAAATGCTTCAACAGGCTTCAGTTTGAGCTATGAATCTATCCCTCCATTTTTAAACCTAACGTTCTCATAAGAAAGCTTCTAATTTGGAAGAATGCCCCTCGGGAACAATATTTACAAACCTCCCTATATTCAGTTACTTTATTATTCTAATCCAGTCCGGGGATGTGGGGAGGGGGGGGTTGCCTTCTCCGGGGTTGAACGGAAAGTGGGGATGGCCGTCAGAAAATTCCCCAAATACCCTAAAAAATACCAAGGCATAAAATTTTTCCAGTCCGCAAAATACCAGAGCTCAGTTTGAGGATTACCATAAAAATACAAATTGAAATTGACTTCTTCCCCTAAATATCTAGCGGGCTGGTGGTAAGTCTCCTCGTGTTGCAGCAATAGATAAAGGCGCGCGCGCGTAACAGGACGTTCGCCAAAGCACTTTTGTCTTAGTTTTTCATGTCAGTGAGCACGTGTACCAAATTAAGGAACTGCAAGCAGTCTTATAGCTTTGCGTTTTTCAATCCTAAAAATATACGAGGATTTTGGTTTAACAAAGGTTTTCCGTTTAACAACCCCTAAAAACTACCCGACTGACTATTTTAACCCCAAGAAGATACGATCGTCATACCTACTACCCCAAAAGAGGGAGCAGACCCCCCCCCCTCCCCCCGGAGATTCTAAAAGGTGATTTTATTACTACAACCACCTGCTATTTACCAGCATGATTTTTACACTGCTATATTGTTTGTCTTTCCTAAACAAACACATTGTAGCTCCAAACTAGAAATGACGCTTATTACTTATAAATATAGTTTGCTATCTTCTTTGTTCATTATTCGTTTGGTTGTTTACTGGGTTGCCTTAAACTCTAACTAATTGGAAAAACAAATTTTAAACAGAAAAACTTTGAATTGAAATACGTTACGAGATAACAAGCCAACTGTTTATCAAATGATAGCGTTTAAGCTATCAAAACTATATCAAAACTAAATCTATTCATTTGAATTGTTCAAACGTTAGTTTTATCTTAAGACTTTTCTTGGTGACCCCTCTAGAT
>JAOBRD020711338.1:0-14440 GCA_027575215.2 Hydrozoanthus sils
GTTTACCCTCTCCCTGTGTTTACCCTCTCCCTGTGTTTATGCTCTCCCTGTGTTAACCCTCTCCCTGTGTTTACTCTCTCCCTGTGTTTACTCTCTCCCTGTGTTTACTCTCTCCCTGTGTTTACCCTCTCCCTGTGTTTACTCTCTCCCTGTGTTTACTCTCCCTGTGTTTACCCTCTTCCTGTGTTTACTCTCTCCCTGTGTTTACCCTCTCCCTGTGTTAACACTCTCCCTGTGTTTACCCTCTCCCTGTGTTTATGCTCTCCCTGTGTTAACCCTCTCCCTGTATTTACTCTCTCCCTGTGTTTACCCTCTCCCTGTGTTTACCCTCTCCCTGTGTTTACCCTCTTCCTGTGTTTACTCTCTCCCTGTGTTTACCCTCTCCTTGTATTTACTCTCTCCCTGTGTTTACTCTGTCCCTGATTTACTCTCTTCATCAACCACCTGTGACAGATGTTCGCCTTCTCTCCCTTTCTAACTCCTTCATGAGCCACTTCCTTAACATATTCACTTACCTTTCTTTTTCAGCTGCCTGTTTTTGTTCTCTATCCTTTTCTAGTTCCTTCAACATGTTCTGCTTTGCATCTTCGAGTGCGCGATCCTGCTCTGCTAGTTTATTGGTTAGTGATGCTCGTTCCCTCTCAATGGCGTTACGGTGTTGAGACACCAGAACTTTGTTATCTGCGTTAGCTGCTCTTAACAAATCCGATGTATTCCTATTCTCAGCAAGTAAGTTGGTGTGGGTTGCCTGTGAAACATTTTCCAACAACTACAGCTTTCGAAAAGAAGTGTAACTGAATCTGCCGTTACATTATCCTATCTCTATATGCTGGTTTGTTTCAATTTTCTATTTGCTTAGTCGACTATAACTATTACAATTTGTATCGCGATTATATGAAATGACGTTATGATAGGGTGTTCGCGTTTGTAACGCAATTAGTTGAATACAGAACATTCTGAGAACCGAACTAGTTTTACAGCACATATATGTAAGGTCTCCGAAGGTTTAAAGTGTCTATACGGCCTACAGGGTATTGCGTTTTTCGAATGTTTGTATTAAACAAACAAATTAAACTAATCTTTGCAAAATTGCCGTGCTGGCCACGTCCGATAAACATGACTGCGAGTAGAACGGCTTGTGACGTCATATCAGGCAGGAAGTATCGATTTTTCCTGCCAGTTCATTTAACAGTTTCTTCAGTACCTGCAATTAATTTGACGTAGATAAAGCTACGCCATTTTCTTCTCTGCTCGTCAAGCGATTATATATAACAAAAGCTTCGAGACGTCACCAATCTTCCTTTACGCAGTCGACATCATTGGGCGTGGCCAAAGTAGGAGTTTATGGCGAAATAGTGACGGGATTGAAATTCATTTACGCATTCTGGAGATACCAAAACCGATAAAAACGCTGCTGGCCGTATCAACACTTTATGTCATCGATTTTTTTAAATTTTTCCAAGTGGGCCATTTTATTCTAGAGCAGGTTGTTAGAAGGAATAAATGGAATATTTACAAGAACATGAACTGATACATTCAATAGATATCAGTCCATCAGTGCTGGGTGTTCAAGCTTTCACTTATTACCTTAAAAATAAAGTATTAGGTTGCTTATAAGGTGTCGCGTGGTATCAAAACTTTACCTTCAATTCTTCATGCGACTTCCTTATTGTCTCAAACTGCCTTCTTAATTCCTTGTTTTCCTGCCTGAGTCGCGACAGCTCAGGTAAAACGTTCTAGAAGGGGAAACTAACTGTGGTGAAACCCTTTAGCTACTCGAAAACATGCCAGTTTACACTTAAAGTGCCTATGAAGTGAAACATTTTATTACTTAAGCGGATAGACCTGCTAAATGAGGAATAGCGGTGAAGAAATTTTATCAAAATCTTTTATGTCTCTTGAGATATTAACATTTTAATATTTTAAACTGATGACGTCACAAGTGTGACAGTCAAATTTGCATTTTTGTAGCTACTGCGCAGATGCGAGTAGCTACTATGATATCGGTTCAAAATGTCCGTCCGTACCATTTACGTGTCCTCTATTTTCGGGTTTGCTTCGGATACCCATCGGATTACAAGTCGCGCGTGGTATTCTGGGTAATACTTTTGAAAAGCGGATTCTACAGGTTTTACTCAAGATGATTTTAAAAAACAAACTGAAACTTGACTTGTTCAAAGCTTTTATTGCCTTGAATCGAACAATACATTCTATTTTGTCGAAAAACTTGAATATGAGCGAGTTGACCGATTTGCTTCCGTACGAGCGGAAACAACCGAGCTATTTCCGTAAAAGTAACAAATGTGAAACGTTTGGCAACGTTGACTTTGATCGTCCTCGTGCTCTATGCTAATCAATATACCCTGCGAGCAGAGCCTCCTTTTACCTCCTCAGCGGCGAGAGAAGGAAAGGAGACTCGGCAGAAGTCCTGTAGAATATTATTTGCGCATGCGCAATGGTTGCTAAGAAACGAACTCATTCCCAAGCTTATTCGTTGTTGATAAATGGTCTCCGGTTTCACTAGGTTTCCGGTGTCACAGCGAATTTGATCCCCCGCGGATTTGGTCCCCCTGGACCGAATTCGCTAGCGGATTCGGTCTCCCCTCCGCGTATTTGGCCCCCCTTCATTTAAAGCTTCGAAACTCGAAATACGGCTGCTGCAAATCACGATTTTGAACCGACCAAACTGAGATTTTGAAATGGAACAAGCAAATATTCTTTTTGTTATGTTATCGGTTTTTACAACCTAGTGAAGCTTAAAATCAGTGTCAGTATATGTTGTTTTTATTCTGGAATTGTTGATCGTCCGATAGTACTCAATCGATCGATGCCGTGCAATGACTGGTCGAGCAACTATAAAAATGTCAATAATTACTGATAAACATAAACTCTGAAAAACCAATAATTTCTTGGACTTTTAAGCAATTGTCTCACTTTATCTGAACATGCAAATTTTGATTTCATTGAACCTGCAACCATTATGTTCTTCATTTATGAAACCCCGACGCTTCGAGTTAAAAGCACGCGCCGACTTTCTCAAGCACAATTGGCATTAGTTACATTGTGATCCAAACAGGAAGCTAAGACTAACTGCAAATTTTTAAAAAGATTTTGACTGTTTGTGTTAAAATTAAAGCTTCTCGTTTTAGAAAATCATTCTTCCAAAAACCAGATATAAAGATACTCACGAATTATGTCCGCATGAGCGCATTATTGATCCTAAAATGGTCTCACGATAAATTTTCACTCAATTGCAATGTTGTTTACTGGTGAGTGGCGGAAGAATGGTTAAAAAAAAAAACTTTTTCTTGGTTAATTTTAACAAGAACAATCGATTTATCCTTTCAGCTTGTAGTAGCGTCTGCTAACCTAACGTTCAACTAATTTCACACAAACATTAATAAAAAACTTTATATTTCGTCCTTCTTGATAATTCCTTGTTAAAAACTTTTCAGAACAAAATTGTAAAAAATTGCCACAACATTTAAATAACTCGCTGACAAATAAAGGCGTTAATCAAAACTCGATAAACATAAAGGAATTCGTCATATTCTGCCGCGTACAGAGTTATTCAGATTCATACTCGCGGCATGCAGTAAGGATGCGAAGATTTTATGGCTATAAAGCCCATGGCTATAAATAATATATTCGTCTCAAAACATTTATAAATGCATTTAAACGCCTAAAACTCAATTGTGGAAAGCTTTTTTGGGGGGACCAAATCAGCGAAGGGGGGACCAACCCGCTAGCGGATTTGGTCTGGGGAGTCGGAATCCGCTAGTGGATTTGGTCCGGGGGGACCAAATCCGCTGTTACACCGGTTCCACTCGACTTCTTCACATCAAACAAACGTATCGCACCCATTCATTTTGTTTTTAAACCACGTTGATCGCGGGATAACTCGAGTCCATTTTCAGTACAAAAGTCTTTCAAAGCTTTTTCGAATCGAAGGCTTCTCAGAAGCATTTTGCTTCACAACGCGGTCTTAATTTAGACTCACGCATCAAAACCGGTTTAACCAGCTAAAATCCCGAAATTTTGCTTCTCATTATCCAGAATCTTGGATAACGGTACAACAATAGAACTTTACGACTTCTGCAGAGTCTCCTTTCCTTCTCTAACCGCTGAGGAGGTAAAAGGAGGCTCTGCTCGCAGGGTATGATCAATACTGACAATACAGGTAAGATTTACCATCTTTTCTTGTTATTTTCTGCCTATTATCATGCAGAGCGTTCACTGAGTGCCATGTCTAGTGTCTTCTCGTAAAGTGTTTTTCAGGTGTGTTGAAGGTCCAAACAAAATTTGGACTACAATAACATTGCCGAGACGTAGTCGCCAAGCTATTGATCATGGCAGCCAAAGGATTCTTTCGGTTCAGCAGCTTCCTTGGCAAGCCTATCGTTTAAGTGTTAATTATACAAAGATGAAAATTCTTTGTCAGTTACTTATAGAGTGCAGATATGTTTAGTAGTTGAATTTACTTGTTTGAGTTTCTCAGTCTTGAGCAAAGCATCACAGCCCAGACAATAATTTTACACCATGTTTGAATTGTTAGTAACGTCGGCAATTGTTAGCAATGTTGAGAGTTGTTAGTACTTCAAATAATAGTGAAAATATCCTTTACAAGTGTAATGTTGTCATTAAAAGTTTAAATGCTGTTGTTAATAAAACCTTTGAAAAGCTTGATCTGCCCTTTTTGTGGTACTTGTCTATTATCGCCCATCCTTGGTATCGTTATCAGCTCCATGAGCCCAAAGACTAAAGGCTTAGGTTGTTATTAAGTAAACATGCTTAGTTTCAAAAATAAAATATGGTAAATATGGTTGCAGTAGCTACATGCACGCATTGTGGGCCTATTTTTTTAAAAATCTGCTGCAAATCCATAACTTTGGAGGAATTAAAACCAAACTTGGTCTGATGAAGTATCTTGAGTTTTTCTTCAGAATTGTTGCTAATTTTCATTGCCATGGCAACAAACTGGGTTCCAGGCTCCAAATCAGAATTTTTGAATTATATGGGTTTTTCCATCAAACCAGAAGTTGTGTAACAATTCACAACATAGTTTCTCTTCAAAGAAAAAAAACCCAAAGATTTGGTTTAATTGCATTGGAATAGCAGAAAGTTTGTTTTATAAGGAATGGGGGTCTGGAACTGAGTTTGTTGCCATGATGATGTGAAATTTCTACTATTCTGAAGAAAACCTCAAGATACATCATCAGCCCAAGTTTGGTTTAAATTCACCCAAAGGTTATGGATTGATAGCAGATTTTAAAAAATGCAATTACCTGTCATACTTGTGACGAAATCAGTTTAAAACATCAAAATGTTAATAATTCGAGAACCAGATTATGTTTTGACAAAATTTTTTCACCACTATTCCTCATTTAGCATTAGGTCTGTCCACTTGGACAGTAAAATCTTATATTTCATGGGCACTTTAACACTGATATATCAATTGAACATTGTCATTATACTATAATATGAAGCTCAACCCTTTCAGCAACAAAAACAGATGCAAATCTTGTGCTAAAATTGCTAATTTCTTACAATCTGATGTGTTAAGCTGAGCACTGCACCTTAGATGCTGCTGGTGGAATGAGCACTACTTCAAACTACTAAGAAAACAAACCATCACTTTGAAAAGACTTATTGAATGTTGTTACTTACTTGATACATGCTAACTTAAGATATAAAAAAATACAAAGGGGGAAACATGCACATTTTTGTTCAATTCACAATAATCTTCTGGTAATAAAGAAAATAATCAAGAGGCCTATCATGGTTCTACAAATACCTTTCGTTCTGTCTGAAGTGTAATCAGTTGAGCATTGTTGTGTTCTGTTGAGTTAAGAAATTATTTAGGTCTAAAAGTCTTTGGAATGTGAACTGCAGTTAATTACATATTTTTCTTCAATACAACAGTTTATAAAGATAGCTGAGCAATGATAACAAGAAGAAAGAGATAAAAACATTCTTATTTATTCTTATTCCTTATTTTGTAGGCTGTTTGGTGTAGACTAATTTTGGCTAGCTGTTTTTGGCATGAACATGTTGTACATAATATTGTAGAAAGAATACATAAATTAATGCTTTTCATCTCTCAATTGCAGTTGTTTTGAGATGATGAAATCAGGTTTTTCTCTGATTTTACAAGCAGCATCCATTTTCTGAATCCCCCTTTATGGAATCACTTCATGTTAAATTGCAATTGGTAATAAAATTTGCCTAAAGGATCACAAATTTGTCAGACATTTTGTGTATGACAATGAAACTTAAGTACAGTACTATTTAAAGTCTCCTGAAGAGCTGATCATGAAGTCAGGTGCAAAAATGATGTACTAAGTAACTTGATGAAGTTATCAACTCTCCCTACATTATCCCTATTATCTTTTCATAACTTTTGGGAAATTTTAGCATCTCATACAATGTGACTTACATTGTTTTTGCATCACACCCTTCGATTTGAAAATTGAATTGGTTGTACATGGCATGGCAATGTGACCAGATACAAACAACTTACTGACATTTAACTGGGGTATAAAAAGTTTCTATGAACTAAAAGGGCCTTGTTCTAGCCATGTGTAGCCCCTTCAAAAAGAGCCAATAAAAGCTAACTACTGCATTAGTCAAAAATTAGGGTCAAAATTCTTAACTGGAAAGCTTAATGACAAATACTTGTCAGCAAAATATGTTCAGAACTTTACTACATATTTAGTTCTAACACCATAATTCTTTTTATAAAAATGTGATTGAGAAAACAGTACCAAGGAGATAGAATCAAAAACTAGCCCAACCCTTTAGTTTATATTTCCTACTCTATGGCATTGGCTAGGAGTGTCTATCCCTGTATTGAACTTCAGAGCATTCTTACCTGTGTCAATTTGCAACTGGCTGAGCACAGCCTCAATCTGAAGCCTTAGGCGATGTTCCTTCTCATACTCTTCTCTTGCCATAATGGCTTCCTTCTTCCGCATGCTGCTGTCAGCAGAAATGGTTTGGACAGAATCTCTCTCGGCATTTACGATTTTTTCCATATCACTTACTCGTTGAAGAAGTGAAGTGTGGGATTCTTCAAGACTTGATCTCAGCTCTCGTTCCCGGTTCAGCTCAGTCTTTAACTGAAACAGTATTGAAGTAAGGATACTGTCAGTAATATTTTTTAAAAGCAATACATTTCTTGTTCAGGACTTGCACATTACAAGAAATTTCTAAAGGATAGGACTTTTGTATGGATGCTCATAATTAGAACATCATTTGAGCAAAGGCTGAATAGGCCCTCTGCAGTTAGTGGTCACATTACCACACCTACCTTAAATTAATTAGCTACGACAAAATGATGTTCAGAAATGGAAAGAGCAGGTCAACATAAGTTAGGAGGCATAGTTTCAATTCTCAACATTAAGTCCTTCAAAAATGAGTGCAAGTACAAAATCAGAATTTTTCTAAGTAAATGTATGCAAAAATGATATTGGAGAGGAAGTCATACAAATCCTTAGCAAATATCCTATTTTCTGTTTCTCGTCATTTCTTGTATACTTAAAGTCAAAAGCTAAAATTTGCTTTTTTACTAATTTTAACCTGCTCTTTCCATTTCTGGATACCATTTTGTATTTTCTGCTTCATTTAAGGTAGATGTGTTCCTGTGACCCCTAGCTGCAACGAGCCTATTGGGCAATGAGATTCAATGCTAAAGATCAAAGATTTTATGCCTGGACCAATTAGGGCTGGTAACCAACATTTTTAACTACTTGCCAGTTGGGTAAGCAGCATCGGGAAATCACTCACTAGCACAGAATAAATTGAAAGTAAATTTATGGCTGTAAAATAAATATTTTGACATAAATAGTTTGGCATTCTTTTTTAATTAAGATTAAAAAAACAACTTTTTGCAAATTTCTGTTCAAGACAAATTACATGAAGTTAAACTATGAGTATAGGTGGATTTCAACTGATGTAATGTTTACAAAGCTTTTCAAATTCAAACACCTTTGAGACTTAAAACAAAGAAACCTTTGTCTCAAGCTACTAATCAAATAACAGTTGACTCGTTAAAATTTTAATAACAATGACTGAAATCCTCCTTTTCCAAAAGACAGAGATATCAACTAACTTGGGTAATTTAATGCAGTGCCATTTTTAGCCCCAGCTGGCATGTTCAAATCAATATAAATTCTTAATTCATATTCGCAATTCAGGTGACCTTTTTTGTGATCTCTGCTTGCCCTAGGCAAAAATTACTAGCCATTGGTAAGCAGACAGACAGTTTATCAACAATTCACTTCTCCCTACATAACTCAAATAAAGTAATAAACTGGTAATGAGAAGTTAGAAGTTGACCAAGTCAAATAATTATATATTAGAAGATGAAAAGTCAAATTCTTCCAAACTCTTTATATACAAAAGTATAAGACTCAGTTGGGAGATTTCATCAACCTATGATTTAATGTGTTTGGGGCTTAAAGGGTTAATTTCCAGCCCTGCCAATGCAAGACTTAACCCTTTCAGTCCCAGATGTATCAGTAAAATTAATTCTCCCAACTAAAGTGGTTAACCTTTTTAGTCCAAGTTTTATTGGTAAATTCTCCAAACTTGAGCACTTACTTTTCATGGAACAATTTTTGGAGAATTTAAATTTCGTCTGTAGTAGTTTACTTTATTTGATCAATTCTCATTTTCCCATTTAATTAAAAATTATCCTCCAAAGTGGAGGTGACTAGTGATGGATATTTACCAAGCTGCAAATTGTTTTATTATTAAACTACCAGGTGAATAGCACTTTCTAAAATAGTTTATTTCAAAAAATTGAAAACAATTCACAAATTGAGGTGAGAAACTTCTTTGTATAATGTCTGCCATCTTGTTTTCTTGCCAACACATAAAATTTCTCGAGGCACTTGTTCAGTTCACCTGGGGTCATTTCCTCAATAGCTGCTATAACTGAACACTTGTTTTGTTCAAACCATGCTGCAAAATGTACTTTCTTTTGTTAAAATTTTCAATTTCCTTTGTGTTTACATGGCCATGAATAAATAGAAAAGTTTGTAAACAAACTTAAAATGTCGATAGCCAGTTGGTAAACAATGCAAAAAGCTGTGCTGTTGTTACTATGAGAAGAAAAATTACCATCAAACACTGAAACATTAAAATTTGTTGCTTTCTTTGTGTTTGTGGGGTTCCTTCTTTATTTATTTAAGAATTTCTTCTTCTGCAACTGAAGCAAAATGCAAGGCTGTCAGAAGGGGGGGGGGTGGCACTGCAGCCCCCCAATACTTTCCTGTCATTCACTATTTCCTTGTAAGAATAATGCTGACTGTGCCTCTATGCTATGCTCACAGTCCCCCAATATCAATTTTGTTCCAACGGGTCTGAAACAGGAAGCCATTTTTCACGGTTGAGCGACCAAGGTGAATATTACAGGATATTTGGTGTTTGATGAACCAATCAGAGTGGGAAAAAAGTGCTATTCACCTGCTAGTTTAATACTAACACCAGATACTTCTTATTCTGTATCTGTTTTGTATGAAGTAAATTAAATGTTGATATAAACTGAATTGGACTTGAAGTGTTAAGGGTACTGTTAAAACACATCGTGTCTCTTTCTCATGCAGTTGAATTCATAAGAAAAGTATGGGGGTGGGGGCTACGCATCTTCAAAATTATGAAGTTTTCAACAGCTGAATTCGAAGTGGAAAGTCTAACTAATAGAGGTTTTAAAAACAGACAACATTAAAGATTTATAGCAGTACAAGCTCAGTTTACCTCATTATTCTTTTTTTGTAATTTTTGTTTTAAAGCTTTCAGTTCCTCTACTTCAACGCTTGCAGTGTTCACTTCGGAAGAAACTTTTTCCAAAGCATCGGTGAGCTTCTTCACCTTTTCGTCTGCTTTCCTTCGCCCTTCTTTAACCTCGTGAAGCTCTTTCTTTGTTCGGGATAAGTCTCGATTAACCTTTTTCAGCTCACGGTCAAAAACGTCTTTAGGCATTGCAATGTGATCGACCTTTTTTTCTAAGACTCCAAGGTTTTTCTCCGCCTGTAGACTGCAGACAGCCAGTTTTAAAGACTGAATTGTGCTCTCCGCACGACAAACCCTGGAAACCATCTGCTCATAGTTACGTTGCAGAACTTCTACTTGAGAGGAAGACATTTCAGACGGCGTAAATGGTGTTATTGGTTCTATTCGCCCACTGGCAGTGCCACTCTGGCCTTCGATTTTATCTCTGCTAAACCCACACTCCGCCAATTGATCGACCAATTTCTTTGTCTCGTCTTCTGCCATCTGAATTCTCCTTTGCATTATTTCAAGAGTATGTTCCGGCGAGGAAATAGTCCTGTGTGACGGAGATATAACTGGGCGACTCATGTTGCTCGATTATAATGTAACTCTTTTGTAAACTTATTTTATGTTTTTCGATTTTAAAAGTACTTTGTTTATCAACTCCTCTGTCAACTTTTCCGCCATATTGAAAATTCGAACTGGAAGCTAAAGTTTTAAGCCAATCAGAAAGCAGCGCTGATGAGCAACTCCGCTGTGCTTTGAGCAAAGTGCACATGGCAAAAATGACTGACTGATCAATGTTCAGGAGTTTGAAGTTGTGAGAAATGATGAATTAGTTGTCGAAACCTTAAAAATGCTGCGTGTTTTTCATCGATTACTTGACTTACAAACCCTTTCAAGACAATTTGTTCGACCTTTGGCTAGTTTTGACCGGTATGGACAGAACCAAAAGCATTTGAATTGGGACCGAAAGAGAAATACTTCAAGGCCAAAGCCGAAGGCAAAAGGCAGGGGAAGAGTAGAAGACAACCGTAGAACATCAAATTTATTTTACAGATTATTAACACAGAATAGTTTAAAGTTGGAGCGAATTGAAGGAACCGATTTTGAGATTACTGCAAAAGAACTGGTTGTGGCTTGTAGAGAGCAGCATTCAGTTTATATAGCTAAAGATCAACTCAAGCTTGAAAAGCCGATTACAAGCTTTGGAAATCACCAAGTTTATGCGGGCATGAGAATGATGGACACAGCTGTTGCGTTAAAAGTGACAGTTAAAAAGTTAAAACCTGCCACAGTCGAGTTGGTTGATAATGAAGAACAAAGTGTGTTGAGTGACCAGGAAAATGTGAAGACAGGGGATCTGGAACCAAGACTTGTTAAGACAATCAAAGCCGTTTGATTCAACATGCTTCATCAACAATAGCAAACGGCAGAAAAGAAAGTTTTATTAGAAATATGGATACCAGAAGATTTTTGACTATCTGTTTTAAACTGTGGTTATCAAAAACCAAATTTCAAAGGGATGTAATTGTTAAACAATGGGGTTGGGTTTTGGGGTCTTGGCTATAAACCTCCAGGAAAGAGTTTGACGGCAAAAGGGTCACCTAAATAAAGTGTATAAGTTTGTTCTCTGTGGGTAAATTGTCAAGTCCAAGTCCCATTTGGTTTTTCAATGCATTTAGGTATTACTAGCTAGGGGCAAACTATCAACCTTGTGTATTACGATTTCTGTAAAATATTCATCACTTGTAGTTTTAAAGCTAAATTTCAATTTAATCTCATCAGTATTCCTAAAATGTCTGTATTCTGCCAGGCAGACGCGAAGTAAGAGATCCAAGGGAATGAAAACTGTTTTTATCGAGCTGTCGTTCTTGCATTTAGTGTCAGTATGGATGAAGCATATCTGTTACTGAGCAGGGGATTGGGGTTATGGTAACTTTCCCACTGAGTTAAGAACAAACCAGCTGTCACAAGAAGCTTCAGTGGGTAACTTAAAAGCTTTCAATCCAGTCACATTAAAGAAATATATATAACAAAAAATGACTTATGTTCTCACAACTTAAAAAAAAAATTAAAAAACTAGAGAAAAATGTTGTTTCACTGGTTCAGCGAAATGTATATCTGGAACAGTCATGCAGCCTTTCTAAAATATCTAATTGCACTTTAGACACATGAAAAATAATTATTTGGAATTTTTCAATCCTTGTTTGTGTTAGAACCACATTTGTTGAATTGGGTTTTTAAGTTACTAACAAGGAATCTTTAAGTTTCTAGAGAAACTGTCATAATATTCATACCATTACATGGGTGGCAGAATTTAAAAAATTATTGGGGGGGCACAATGGAAATTGTAGTAGGTTGTCTGAAATTTCTATTCAAAAATTTGTGTTGTTAGCTATAGAATTATTGAGGGGGCCTGGACCCCCATACAATTATTGCCTCTTCCCCCCAGTTCTGCTGCCCATGATATTTAGCGCTGTTCCAGGCAACTGGGGAGACTGTTCTTTTGTTTGAATAAACTACTGTAACTCAACTTGTACCACGTACCATGATTGCACTGCAGAATGTGAACATGCTGTTAAGCAAACTAACTTGTCAAGTAGAAGCATGTTGTGTGGCAGAATAATTGGCATGTAAACTATGGATACACAAACTTCCTGGGGTGGTCAAGGAACATGCTGTCCAAACCAGTTTTTGCAGTTAAAGCTGAACCTGTATTAGTTGTGCCAAGAAGGCTGCCAGTTCTCAGTGTTGTTCAAAATCTCACCTGATTGAAGTAGTCTGATACCACAGAGAAAGCAGAGAGACACTGGTACCCAGGACCCTGCTGTTAATGAACAGGCACTGGTACCCAGGACCCTGCTGTTAATGAACAGGCACTGGTACCTAGGACCCTGCTGTTAGTGAGCAGGCATTGGTACCAAGGACCCTGCTGTTAATAAGCAGGCACTGGTACCCAGGACTCTGCCGGTAATAAGTTGGCACTGGTACCCAGGACCCTGCTGACTAGCGCTTAATATATCTCCAATTAATGTAGATTCGACTTTGACTCTTAGTAATAGATTTGTTTGGTGTGCGCTTGTATATTGTGAAACAAGAAACACACATAGAATTATTAAGCTAACATCACAACATTAGAAACAAACAGGCAATTTATTTAGCTTTTGGTTTACGAGAGCAAGAATTTATCTAAAACCCACACCACCAAGATAACTTTTGCCAGACCAAAAATTCCTCCCCCCATCTTGATACAACCTTCAACATCAGCCTTTTTTAATAACAGAACTAATTACCACTTTTCAACACTGAAACTATGCATTCAAACGCATGGAAAGAAACAAACAACATGTTAGTGTTTTGAATGTTGAAATTCTTGTTTCCGGAAAAAACTCACTTTTAAGCCACAACCCCAAATTTGGAACGATGTTGTCTCCATATTTTGAAATTTAACTGAAAAAAAATTGACGGCGGCTTAAAAGTAAATAACACCGATCGTGTGTCATAATGGGCGGTACGTGCGTTGTACTGTTTTGCAAAAAATACTGAAAGGTGTGAAAAAAGTTGGGTCACGTGAGGGCAAAAGATTGAGTTCAGTTATATAAGTCCCACATTTAGCGAGAGCTCTACAAGAGACCATAACAAGTATAGATGCGTTAGTCTAATAACGATATTTTATTATCAAGCTTCATCACTTAGAAATGTACATGCAGTTCGGTGCCAGCATTCAATACGATATGAAGTACAGTTTAAGGTGTTATTTATATAAAAAATTTGTAAGCAGTTAGTTTCACTAATAGAAATATTATTTTCGGATTCAAAGAAAGGTATATCAACTCACACTCAACTCACCACAGACTAAAAGAAGGGAAGGATATATTATGTTATCAAGTTAAGTCATGTGACAGGCAGTGTATTTTTAAAAGTGTAGCTGTTGGTGACCACAGATTAAAAGAAGGGAAGGATATATTATGTTATCAAGTTAAATCATGTGACAGGCAATGTATTTTTAAAAGTGTAACTGTAAGATTACCATCAGTTGGTTCTATCTTTTGCTTGGTTCAAACAAACTTGAGCCAGTTTCACTTTCTTAACTTTTCACGAGCAAATAGCAAGCTAGTCTACCAACGATGGCATTTCATAAATGGAGATCATAGTTCTTCATATATATAGCTCTTTCATTTTCTTTTAAGAAAATTAAAACTAATTAAAACTATCCTTTTGCAACCAAGGACGTTTTTTATTTTAGATAATTATTTTGAATAATAAATATACTTCCTTTTTTTGAAAGATAGATTTGGTAAGTTTTCATTGTTGCATTCATTTCATAGATGTATAAATATTTTATGTAGTTTTGTAACTTTTTGTTAACTCTCACTTAAACTAACTTTTAGCAAAACAAAGTGTCGCTATAGAATAACACGAAGTTATAACATCAACTATTTTACCCGAAGTAAGCGCAAACTACGACATGTTTGTGATAATTTGCTAACTGTTCAAATGAATAACTGATGACATTATTTTTCTTGTTCAGCGAAAGTTAGCTAACTATTATACACTTATTTATTATATATAAAATAATTTGCCGCTAATCAGCTTTTGAGCCATTCAGGGACGGACCATTTGATCTGGTGGGGGGGGGGGGGGATTAGTGTAAGAATGATTT
>JAOBRD020711445.1:0-14439 GCA_027575215.2 Hydrozoanthus sils
GGAGGGGGTTGGGGGTTCAAAGGGGAAGAAATCGAATTAATATACTGCACCTGACAAAACCTTTGGCGAACTTTAGGATCTGTTGTTTTGAGAGTTTCTTCCATTTCCACCTAGAGAGAATTTGAAAGAGATATCGAAAACTTGTGCTAATATCATTTGCAAACTATCTCACAGATAAAAATATTGACTACACAAAATAATTTAGAAACAGTTTGATAAACACCTTTGCAACTACTTAGAAAATCATTCTCACCGAGGATGCCGGAAGAGGCGAAATGTTTGAAGTAGAAACTTAGAACTTTTGCCTGTTGAGGAAAAAGTTTTGTTTTTACCGAGCATGACAACACACGCACCTAGAGAGGGGGAGGCTTATTATACAGGGTTCGTACATCTTTAGAATTTCAAAAATCCAGAGTTTTCCAGGGCTGTTTTTTCGTTCTTCCAGGGCTTTTCTAGGGTTCTTTAAAACCAGAATGAAAATAATAGCGTTCCGAATCACCTGTTTAAACAACATTTTAGTAGTTAATGTTGTAAAAGTGCGTATTTATTGAACTTATTGCAATACCAACACAAAAAAATATGTCTAAAAGCTTGATTTTTATTTAAAACGAAAAAAATGCATCACTTACTGACTAGTTTTTTCAATAAAGTTCTATGAAAATGTTCAGGGCTTAAGAAAATATTTCCAGGGATTTCCAGGGCTTCAAAAAATTTCCAGGGTTTTCCAGGATTTCCAGGGACCATACGAATCTTGATTATTGCATTTACGCTAAATAAAAAGCTGGACCTAACAATTAATTGCCACGATACTTACTCGGAACTCATCTACAGGAAATCCCAATAGCTTGGTAAGAACTTCCTGGGTTAACATAAGATAATGTCAAAACAAAAGTGTTAATGATTAATTATGTCATTTCAAGTTATAATTAGACAGTTTTATTTTATTTGTTTTGGTTCATTCAAAACTGATTCTAATACAATAGCTAATTTGCGATCAACTTAAAAAAATTTATTTTAATTAATGCCGCCGGAAGCTTTAAAAGCACTGCTGTTCAGGGGCTGCGGTGGAGTGCAGATATTTATGGAATTTAGAACACTAATTAAAGTCAGGGAAAAAAGTGGGGGGGCAATTGCCCCCATTGCCCCCCCCCCAGCTCGGCAACCCCTGCTGTTTTGAGCATTAACACAATTGAAGCAAATACCATTTGTTTCAAAACTAAATTGAAAATTTGCTATTATAGTAATTACTCGCTGACGCATTGAGCAGCTTTTCTTTAAAAAACAGTTTAATGATTCTAATACGACTCAACACTAAATTATTTGTACTTATATTTTTATAGTAACAGATAAATGTAATAAAACAGTGATACCAGAGTTCAAAACAGAGTTAAGAAAATATCCCTTTTTTGCAGGCTGTTCAATTGCCATATAGGCCATAATCTTAGATGCTGTTAGATGGCTGTTTTTGGTATGAACCAAGGGTTTATTAATTGATTGTTGTTGACCCTGAAAGAAACTGTCAACAAAAAACAACTAACAAACCCTTGGTATGAACAGATTGTATATAGCATTGTAGCAAGAAAAATATCAATTAATGCTTCCCATCTCTCAGTTGCAGTCATTTTGCAGTGATGAAATCAGGCAAGCAGCTATCCATTTTCTGATTACCCTATATAGAATAATGTCATCTTAAATGGCAATCGAAAATAATTCCCTGGAAAGATCGCAAATTTTTCAGCTGTTGCCGGCAGCTATTTTAAACCTGGTTACTGGTGATCATGATGGTTGTGGTGATGTGTGTACAATTATCACCCCCCCCACTCCCACTTCCCCTGTGGGCCTAATTCATAATCATACGACGGCAATTTATGATGTAACATGATTTGAATGGACTCCAAACTGCTCTATACTAACATTTACAGTGAGCTAGTGAGTTTTTTGCTCAAGCACTGGGCCATGAGGCACGCAAACTTCGCCATGGTCATAAGAATTTGACCAGGAAAGTGAGATTGATATCCCGCCTTTCAAATCATGTGACATCACACATATCTAATGAGATTAAAATGTTTTTGCAGCTTTGGTGCTAAAATAGGCACTTTGTCTTCATAAACTCAATGCAAAATTTATTTTCAAAACTGGTTACAAGTGTCTAAGCGGAAATTATAATTTTTTATCTTTTAAACTAGTTTGAAGATTCGCTTTGAACAGTAGCACTTTAAAGTTTTTCCTTATTTGGAGTTACCTTATTACTAATGTCAGCATCAATAACTGCAGTCCCATCGTTTAATTTTACAGTTACTCTCCAGTCAGGTCTTGTGTTCTGAGAGTGGGAAACGATTGTTGCTATGTACGCCTTAATTTCAAAACGGGAAAACTTGTTAAATACTTGAAAATGATAATGGTAACACATATTAATTAATTTTCTGTGAGATTTTTCGCAATTCTTTTCTTCTTTTATATTCATCACTACTTACATTGTTAGCAAATATAAGTGTATGTAATCAAAATTTTGAAATAGTTTATTGTAATTTAGTGGTCTACTTTATATGAGCATTGATGTATTTTAGTAGTCCCTTACCACCCCATGTTAATTAATTGTACTGTTATCATCATAAAGATGTTAGTTTTAAGGAAGTGATGAAATAAAGTTATCGTTATTTGTCGAATCATCAAAGTTGGCAGGGGAGTTGGTTTTGCTATTGGTTCTTGTTAATTTATGCTTGGTCAAATGGAAAAAAAATCAATGACGAAGATCACCCATATACAGCAAAGACTATCATATTAAAAATACATGTTGGAATGCTTTGTGTTGGCTACCTGCATGTTGTCATCTAGACTACATTTTCAAAATAACATGAAAAGCTCAATTTTGGAGTTTTAACGACTACAAGAATGACCTACAGAAAAATTGTCAATCTCCATCAACCAGCTCTTTTGATATCACTTCAGGAGCATCTCAAAATGATTGTTGTTTCCAACTGCTTGACAAGCAGTGAAGAAGACAGTTGCAGTTTATTAACATCTGTTTGAGTTTGCGATTAATTACTAATTAAAATGCCTGTGAAGCAATAAATTGTATTTACCTCAGTGGATAGACCTTGCTAAATGAGTAATAGCGGTGACAAAAATTGGTCAAAATCTTTTATGGTTCTTGAGATATTAAATTAACGTTTAATGTTTTCCACTGATAACTCACTTTGTTTGCAGACAAATTTGGATATTTAAAAAAAATTTGCAGCCAATCCATAACCCATGATTGTGTAAAATGAACATACAGAAAGATTGGATGCTCCTTGACATGACACATCAAGCCATTCTGGAACCCAGATTCTTTTTGTAGCAACTCACTGTCATTTTTGTTGATAAACACCCAAGCCCTATAGGCTGTACACACTTTCACAATTGGCTCAAATAACAACATATAATCTGGTACTTTATTCCTCTTTAGATAACTTTTTTAATCACATACTTAGTTCAATATTTACAAAGTAGATTAGTGAAATATAGAGTGTATCAGCCTACCATATCCATCACACACATGTGGTGATATCAAAATAGCCAATCAGAACAAGCGATTTCCATATCATCACGAGTGATTGATATGAAACTTTTCCCACCGTTGAAACAACTTGTCAATCTACTTCTTGATGATTGAGAGAATCTCACTAAGTATGCGATTAAAAGAAAATTACATGGGATTGGCTACTTGGAGATACAAATTTACTTTCTTGTGTTGAAAATATCTCACTCATTTGCTGTGCTCACTCATGAGATATTTTTTCATCACTTGAAGATAAAATTTGTATCTCCATGCAACCAAGTAACATCCTCTATATCTTGTTTCTACGTCTTTTGAAACTGAGCAGAAGATCTTAAAGATGTGGAAACAAGATACCCCAAGAGGAAGAAAGTACCAGATGATGAAGAAATCTACATCAGCCAGATTGCTTAAACTTGAAAAATAACATGTAAAAAATCAAGCTGTTGTGATTTGAAGGTAAGCATGTTATATTGTACCTTAACCCTCACTGTCTTTAGTTTTGCATCCATGTGTTTTTGAATGTCTACCAGGTAGGTAAAAGGCCTTCTTTCATCTTATGAAAACAACAGAAAAAAATTAATTGCAGAAACCACCAAGAACAAATTGACTCATATAGTCATTTAACTATCCCAGGCAAAACTGACCTTCCCCAATTCTCTAAACTTTCCATCTGAAAACTCTGTACCTTAAAAATTTTTTCGAATGTCCTGTATCATAATAACTTTGCATCAAGACAATAATAATGTTTTCTGATAATTTATATTCTTCACAATTTATGAGCTTGTCCAATTTGCCCCTAAATTCCCTATATATTCTTAATCCTTTATTGAACTATCAGAACAATATAATGATTATATAATAATAATTAACACTGTCTGTCTTATCCTAATTTAATTGAGGTGAATAGAGGCAGAAAATCTACTGAGCGCCAAAGTTGCAAGGTTAATATTAATTTAGCCACTATCCACCAAAGTTGAAATAAGAAAAGTGTTTTAGTATATACCAGCAAGGCAACTGATCTACAGAATATTTTCCTTTCAAGACAAAATAAAGATTTGTAAGAAAATAAATTAATACTTTTTTGATTGGATCATAGAGTGTGACAAAACTGAAGCATGGGGAGCTTAATTTACAACAACAAAATGTAATTTAAATAAAGCTTACTGACCTTGAAATATTTTTAAGCCAAACTTTGTTGCCTTCTTAGTGTTTTGAGGAATGGCATTTTCTAGAATTTTTTCGATTCGTTATCCAAAACGGATGTGAAGCGATTACTTCCATCCGGCATTTTGTTTCAGTGTCATTATCTACCATTTCAGAGGTAAATTTATTGTGTCACCTACTATTTCTAAATGAATCAAATTGGGCATGGCCGAGCTGGTATATACTAATAACAGTTAATAATTATTATAACAACAATAATAGTTTTAATAATAGAAGTAATAAACCTATATGTAATAACCCACTTAAATTCATTACTTGACCCTCTAAGCCCCTGTCAATTATTGTAAACAAGACTTACAGTATTATAATTATGTTAAATATCTACCATTTGTACGAGCTTACCACTTGATGCGGAGGTATTTGATCTTCTGGTTGGTTGAACAAAAGCTGAAATTTTGTTTTGTGATGTATGTTTGTCCTTGGAATTGTGGGCCTGCTCTGTAATCTTTTGATTCAAAAATTTCCCAGCCAAGTTGCTAGATGAGCCAGATTTAAAATTTAGAACATTGGATTTGCTTTTAAAGTCTACCGTGTTTAAGTTTCTCTTCTTCTTTGGCTGTTCACCAAAATCAAAGTCATCACAATCATCATCAAAATCGTCATCACCAACACCACCATCATCATTATCCACACACCGAGGAAAGTTATGTGTTTTGTCTGCTACAGAATTACTTTGTTGGCTTGCTTGATACTCAATCTCTGCCGCGGCTCTCTCAAACTCATCATCCATATTGTAATCATCATCAAAGAAATCATCATCATGGAGGTCCTCCATAAACAAGTCTCTTGTGCTCTGGGCTTCGAAATTAGATTTTGTCTCAGATGTGTCTTGGTTTTGCAATTGAACAGCTTCCTCAATCTGTTCCAGCGCATCAATCTCAAAATCATCCTCCGACTCAAAATAATCATCAATAAGACCAAAATCATCATCAACATCAAAATTATCATCAAGTACTACTGGGTTGTCAGCAGTTCCTGTTTGGGCAACAAACTCACTTTTGATAGCTTTTCCTTTTTTCGAAAAAGTTCTGTTACTGTTTTGCAAGCTGCTAATAAATGATTTTGTCTCTTTTTTCTCAGTGCAAACATAACTATTTCTTCCTTTATTTACTTTATTAGTAGACCTCCATGGAGGTTGCCTGCCATTTACAGTTTGTCCATTACAAGGTTGTAACACACTATGGGACTTGACTTCCTCCTTTATCACATAATCAGCTGTTGCATCAGGTTCTGCCACATGCAAGGGAGCCTCGGGGGGTTCTTGGTCGCTAAAAAATGCACAAAATGATGGAACTCGTTTGTTACTTGGGAGGGGGGGGGGGCTTTCTAGGATGCAGCTCTTGCCTAGTCTCCCCAACAGGTCGAAAACAATTCTCAAAGTGAACTCAGCTAGATAGACAAGATGGAAGTATAATAAAAGAAGTATAATACGAACTATGAAGAACAAGAAAAACATTCAAAAAGCATATGCTATTTTGGTGAAACCATTAAATCATCTGAAGCTGAGTGACATAAATACTAGGAAAGAGAAATCACAGAAAAGAAAAGATAATATATCAAAAGAGCAATTTCAACATTAATTGAAAACGAGGAAATTTGCTGCTCTCATTCGACAAAATTGAAACACTGGACTAAAAGTTTATGTAAACATTTAATTTGTACATATAATTTATGTAGTCAAACCTTGATTATCTGGACCTCAACTAAATTCAAATTTCTTGATTATCCATACTTGTTGCCTGGTCCTAGTTTTTTCATGAGTATTAATTAGTCGCACTCATCTCAAGAATTGTAGCTGCAGAACTTTTTTCGATTAATCCAAACTTAACAACAAAATTCCAGTGGGACTTAATTTGTTTTGCTTTAAAACACAAAATTAATATTAAGCAAATATTTCATGCTTTGTGCAGGGCATATCACTGAGACCTGATTGGCTGATCAACAATGTTTTGTTGCTTAGTGAAATTTCACTCTATTTCCTAAATGAGTGTGAAATTTGCTTGTTTTTTTTTGTCTCATTAACATTCATATATTAGAACAATAGGCTAAAAGGTCCAGTGTATGAAGACTACCACAGCATCAAAAATGTTTTAAAATTTTTTTCAAGAACTTTAGCCTATCATTATAAACATTTAATAAGCAAAACATTATGACAACATTCATATAAATTTTCAATTACCCAGACTAATAACCCATGCCCACAAGTCAGGATAATCAAAGCATGGCTGCAAAACTAATCAAACTCTTACATTGCATGGTGAAGCAGATTCCAGGCAGAGTTTTCATCTTTCAAAGAATTGACCTCTCCTCCCAACAACCTAACATTCTCTGATGTCAGAAGCAAACAACCAAGGCGACAGACCACTCGTCCCAATACCTTCATCTACAGCAGCAAAAGAACAAACTTGAAGTCCTTTTTTCAACCAGTTTAGAGACCTTTAATTCATTGACTCTAGATGCAAATTAAAAGGCAGCTTTTTAAATATTTTTTTTGTTTAGCACAACTAGCTTTGTTCTTGAAATAAATTTACTTTCAAAAGGATATGTTACACAAAACCAAGCTAGTTACACTAAACAAAATAATATTTATAAATTGTCGCCATTTATACATAGGGTCTATAAATGGCAGAGATTTTTAAATTCTCAAATTGTCTTCATTCAAACATGCCTTGTTTTTGGTAACATATTCTTTTGATTATGCTTTTTATACTAGCTCAGATCATGCCGAACAAAAGTCAGACAATTTTCTTCCAATACCAAGGTCCAAAATTCTTTAATAAAGTACTCTAAATTTTGACATACAAAATTCAATGAGTGTTGCTTTATTTAATTCAAACCTGAAGAAATTCCTTCTGTCCTAGTTATAGTATATATATAAATTAATCTATATTTTAACTGTCTAATACAAATTTGAATTTGTACTAATAGTAAAGTTAAAATAGTTATTTATATTCTTGTAGTGTTGTTAGCGTGCTGTAAAAAAGTGATGATATTACTTATTGAAAAAGCCCAAAGTCCATAAGCCTCGTGGTTTCTTTTTGGGCTTTCTCGTCACTTTTTAATGCTTTTATTCTTATTTAATCCTTACAATGTAATGTGTACCATGTGACAAAATAAAAAATGAAGCACCCAGTAAAGTTTAACTCAAGAATGAGGTTAGTAGGGCTAGTTTAAATGGAAACAAAAAAATACAAATATACTTTTGCACTTTATGTATAAGGTCTATTAACTTCTAACTTCTTCCCACACAACTCATCCAAATGAGAAAATGGGAATTGCTCAAACAAGTTCTCCCAAACTGATTATATGATTAATATTTAGAAAGATTCAACATCAATTTACTTAGATTTTTATTTTCACTTCACACAGAACTCTTATAAGTTTTTGAATATATACTTTCAATTTTCCATTCAAGAGCCAACGGCAAAAATTGTTTAACATCTTAAGAAATGGTATTTATAATATTTATATCGATTTTTTTACAAAAAGTATAAAAAATTTTTACATTTTTCAGTTGTATATTGAAATGTTTAGATAAGTAGGACAGTCTTGCCTAAAAGTTGCATCTGAAGAGTCTACCCTGAGCCTTATACTGTAGCTGAACAAAGGTTTATCTATCTTTCTAACAGAAACAAAACTTACCTTTGTTCCTGGTGGTGTGGAGGGTTTTAAAAAAGGAATAGGCCGATATTCCATGCCCATTATGTTGCTAGTACCATCAGTCAGCTCTAATAAGAACATTCTGGTGGGTTTTGTTGCCTCCCAGTTCTACAGGGCATACAACAAAATAATAAGATCTGATATTATATAAGCCTGTTTACTGATAAACTCATAGCTGCTTTAAGGCTGGATCAGAACCTGCATTTCTTTTGGCCTTAATTATATTTTTGAAAATCTATAATTAGGATTAACATTTTTTGCAAACTAAATAAAAGTTTCTGGTTGTAAAAAAATCAATTCAAGCTGACAATCATTTCAACAAATTTACAAATTATACAAATACCATAGAATTCTGAAAGTAACATCCCCCCCAAAAAAAGTAACAGCTACCCCAAAGTGATGGTACTTTTTTCCCCCCTATTAAAACAAAAAGTAACAGCTACCTTAAAGTAGCAGCCCCTTAGCTTTTGTCAACAAAATTCAAAAATAATGGGGGCCATTACTTTCAGAATTCTATGGTAGTCTATTTTGTTTACTGTTTGTTCATCAGGTTATGTTACATTGTTGGAATATGAATATCAATGGCTTGACTTTTAAATTTTACAATATGTGCCCTCTTTGTCTGAGACCATTTTGAGTTACAAATGCTTTTACCTAAAATAACAGCTACCCAAAAGCCCTTTTGCCAGCAAAATCCAAAAGTAATGGAATTCTATGGTACCATACAAAGCTATACAAGCACTCTAAATCAGGGCTTTCAGCACCTGTGTTTACAAAGTAATATGTGGATTACGTAACAATTTTATTGTGGGTTTTAGATGAACTGTTATATATGGCTCACATTAACATTCATTTACAGCTGCCCTCAGTTAGTAGTTGACAGGCCATGACAGTGGGGTCACCTACACTTTTTTGACATGTACAAGTGTTATGGGTTCTTTTAAGTCGCCCAATAGGAGATAAAGACACTGGGCATGTGGTTTAACATCTTTATCTGAGAAAACACGAGTGTCTTACTCTAACTATTTGCAGATGTTGAAGCAAAGGTAGCACCTTCTGTTCACTTAATATTATAAGGTCCTAAGTTCAGGTCTGGCACCAGGAATCAAAACTCGGCCCTCCAGCAGGACAGACTGGCACAATACCAACTAGGCTAATCTGGTGTTTACAGGACTGGTACAGTTACAGATTTCCATTTGTCATGAGTGACTCACTATGTTATGAGTTTCAGTAGGGGACAGGTTGCTTGTTACGTGACTGAACGCAAGACCATCGGTAACACAACAGATAAATTTAATTCACCCAGAGCGTCTTACAAAACTCCATGGTTTATCCACAACACTTGCTGATTTACACGTCCCACTGGACTAATCTTCTGAACTTCACTTGCTTAGTAATAGTCGAGGTTGACTCTTTTTACTTTCTTGTTGCTCCCCCAACACTTTCACTGACTCTCTCTCACATTCAAACTAGCACATCTTATATTATACTTTTAGTCAATATTCTAGAAAGTTCCTAGAGTATTCATACTTAGAAACATTATATCATTCAAATGCTATTTTAAGTAATTACATCATCATGTTCTAGAATGTTCCAGAATATTACGCTATGAGTAAGCAGTTATAATACTTCTATAAGAATGTTCTATGGAAAGTTCCTGAATGTTCTTAATGAAAGTATTTAAAATGTTCGAAAGAGTTCTAGACTGTTCTAGACAGTTCTAATGATAGTTCTAGAAAGTTCTGAAATACATAACGACAATATAAAATTTTTTGTAAGACTAGTTTTGTTCTTACAGACTTGTTTCCATGGAGACTCTCAGGATCATCTTTGCCTTTCATCTTCTGTATCTGGGAATAAGCTGACTCTCCAACATTAACTGCTAGATTCACCTTCAGAAACAGATAGGATAAACATCAACTAGGAATATTAAATTCTGTGCTCCTATGCACAGAAAGTGTTTAATCAGTGTTCTCGCCAGGGCAAAACAGAAGGGCACAGCGCCCTTCTGATTTTCCAGCACCCTTCTGTTTTTTCCAGCACCCTCCTGTTTTTTTCGGATTCTACTCCTGTTTTACACTGTAAAATTGATAAAAAATAGCTAGACTTTGTTTGATCACAATTGAAATTCAGCTTCAAAATTTATTCGATCGTTCAACGTTAGCATTCTGCCTTCTGTATTTTATAAATTTCATCAATATGTTGGTAAATAATATTATGATACACGAACACTACAAATAGTGTAAATAAATTTAGTTTGAAAGTTGTATTTTAAGATTCATTGTTCTTAGTTACGTTTTTAAACGCCTGAAAAGGAATAAACTCAAAATTATGCTTCAAAACCATGATATGCTTATTTTTATTGTTGTGTACAATTATGCAAATTAGGCACCTTTCTGTTTTCCAGTCCTGGTGAGAACACTGTTTATTGGAGACAGACAGTGGCTGAATTGTTACATACATACAGGTTAGGTATAATAATTTATTGGAAAATAGTTCAATAGAGCATTGATAATTACATCTGTGAAGAACTAGCAATAAAAATCAAACCTGGTGAAGTTGTATACTAACTGGTAAGGTCAAGTGAATAGTAATTATCTTATGATGAGCTTGAATAAATACCAGTGGATATACCCAAGGGGTTGCACCTGGTATATAATAACAAATGCCCAACATAAACTCATCTATAAGACTTTGGACTTGGAACTATAAAAAATTAATACAACCTTCCCTCCCCCCCCCTCCCTAACCAATCTTCAAGCTATAATTCACCTGTAAACACAGAGGGCCTTGAACTGTAGTGGAAATACTCTCAGAAATGTTTTGAGGCAATATGGCAACCCCAACCTCCCTCAAATCAGCTACAAGCCACTGCTGGTATACAAGCTCGCATAAGCGCATTGCAGATGGTACTGTACCCTGTGGAGAGAAAATTAAAATACAGACTGTACCATACAAAGCTTGATTAGGCGAATGCCAACTTTGAAGAACTTGCTAGTAACAGTCTTGAAATACCAAAATTGTAGTTTTTACACAATTTTGAAAGATTTATTTTTTTCTATTTTTTATTCTTGAAGCACTATTTTTAAAAACTGTTTGGGTGTATACCAAAAACAGACTGCATTTCCTAGACAGACCCCTGTAGGGGGCATACTTCCTATATAGGGGTGGTAGGTCCAACTGTCATATTTTTTTAGGGGTTAAAATAATCAGTCCGGTAAATTTTAAGGTTGTCGATAGAAAATCTGTGTTAAACCAAGAGCCTGGTATTTTTTAAATCAAATGTGTACACATTGATAAAAAATTGAAATATAAAAGTCCTTTGGCTAATATCCTATTACACACGTCTTTTTTAACTGCATATCATACTTTTAAGAGTGGAAAACGTTTATGCCTTGGTAGTTTTTAGGGTAATTTTCAAACCGAGAGGAACTTTAAAGGGTTGAAAACGTTTATGCCTTGGTAGTTTTTAGGGTAATTTTCAAATCGAGAGGAACTTTAAAGGGTTGAAAACGTTTATGCCTTGGTAGTTTTTAGGGTAATTATTCATAATTATGCTATTTGGTACTCAAACGATGAAGATACTACTGTCTATAGATACTAGTTTGGAACTAAATAAAAAGTTTGAGGTCTGCTAACTCCTTAAATGATGTGTTCATTTCGATCGCAATAGGAACTTTAAAGGGTTGAAAACGTTTATGCCTTGGTAGTTTTTAGGGTATTTTGGGGACTTTTCCAATGGTTATCCCTACCCTTTCGGCCTCAGTATTCCCCCCCCCCCTCCCCCGCGGGGGGGACAGACCCAAGACTCCTTGAGAAGCTGACATACTCCTTGTCTTCGGAACTACCAAATAAATAAAATCTTGACCGCAGACTGGAATTTATAAATGTTCTCGGCTCTGTCCCAACATTGTGTTACTTACTGCTTGCGACTCTGGTTAGGGATATTATGCAGCCAAGGGCACGAAGAGCGAGTATAACATGTACAAACAAAACATTGGATTGGGTATCACTAGCCCGCTTTATCTTTCTTATATTTTGCACTGTGTGTTTACCAAAATACCTACGGTGATACCTGATTTTCGTTGATGAGAAACTGTGTGCAGGCTTCCAGCCAGTCTTCCCGTACTCTAATATTGTGGGAACTCCAAAGCATTTCTCGGACTCGAACCCGATTTATGTTTCCCGCCGCCATTTTTCTTGATTGAAAAGCATTGTGGGAAATCTCATGAGCCCGCGAGGAGTTCTGGGGTTTGAATATTTTGTTGATAGTAACTGCATAAATTTTGATTAAGATTTGCACTAAGTTAACTTTCAGAATTTGCCAAAATGATGCAAGGAGTTCATTTGGTCGGTGAAGATGAGGACGATATTTATGGAGGATTTGATGATTATAATCCAGCGTTTGAAACAGAGGTAGGTGAAGAAAAATTTGTATACATTCCTAAAAACGTACCGAAGATCGACAAACCGGTGGCAAATTATTAGATGCAAGAAAAAAATATAGATTGGATACATTTTTCAAGAAAAAGCCTTTTTTGATTTCACTCGATTTATTGTAAATGACGTTCTTCAAAATCAAAAAGACACATACTACATGATATGCTCTGAATGTCACTTATTAACAAGTCCCACTTTACGAACACGTCGATAAGTCGACAGTTTTTATAGGTTTCTGAAAAATCTAGTGAACAAAGTTCCCTGTAAAGAAGACATCCTATTGCGATCGAAATGAACACATCATTTAAGGAGTTAGCAGACCTCAAACTTTTTATTTAGTTCCAAACTAGTATCTATAGACAGTAGTATCTTCATCGTTTGAGTACCAAATAGCATAATTATGAATAATATTGTTCAACAAAAGTAAAGGCTCGTTCTGTTGGGTATTTATAAAGCTGTGAAGCACCGAGGTAAATGTCCATCACAATCTGAGGTTAATAGTTGATTACAAGTGAAAAGCTAGTAGCCGAAAACATTACTTGTTTCCATGATTTTGTACAAAAGTTAATTGTCAAACTCTAATATTTATTGTCTTGATCAGGAGGTGATTACTAACTTATGTGCTATTAACCAGCCGACAATTTCAAGAGCTCTAGCTAATCGGTCACTAAAAGTCTATTCACGAGTGTGCTGGCTGTATACTTCATACTAATTTTCGCAAGTCTTTAGTTTTTTAATTTTTGCAACTTGCAAAAAATTAAAACTGGCGAAATACACTTCTATACACTTCTATATTGCCAGTAGGTCAATAATTGACTGGGTTTTTAAGGTACATTATTATCAGTCTCTATTTGTCTTTTACCTCAGCACTCTCTCATCCAAACAACTCATTTCTTCTTCTTGTGGCTCTTTTAAGACTTCTTTCATACAGTGGTCAAAGGGTCCATTTTGATGTGGCTCTTTATAATTTGTCAACACAAGATCTTTGTGTTTGTCAATTTAATCAATCTAATCTTTGCTGTGGTTTCTATTTCTATTAATTACCCATTATAAATCAATCATTATTTTGATTATCAGGCAATAAACAATTTCAAAGCACTTGCTAAATCTGCATCTTGTCACAACTTTTACAAAAGTTAAAGCCCTTGAATTTATTTTTCTGGCAAAAACACAAAAATTAATACTCACGAATTATGCCTGTTCTAATTTCGCAAAACTAAGTGCCCGTAAAAATGAGTGCAGATAGGGTATATTAATTGAAAGCATATTATAAACCTTAGTTAAGGATCTGGACCAGAAATTCAGTTAATTTTACTGCTGTTCATAGATTTTGATTTTTGGCTTCGTGTCTCACTCAGGCTTAAAATCCCAGTAGTTTAGTATTCAATTCACTTGTGCTTCAACTTTCGTTAAGGGCTTTTATCTTCACCTGTTGTATATCATCTTAATTGTCTTTAGAACTGTAATGTAAATTCTTCGGATACATGTATCATATTATGTTGTGTTTTCACCTCACAGACAAACTTCAATGTATTCTTGTAAGACTCTGTTTTATTACATCTCAGTGGAAGACT